>VZRI01004364.1:77119-111641 GCA_013397515.1 Upupa epops | reverse complement strand
CTGGAGGTATTTAAGAAGCGTGTAGCCGTGGTGCTTCGTGACAGACTAGAGTGGCAGCATGGAGGGGGTTATTTTGTGGTTTTCCATTGATCAGGTATTTGTGGGTGTGTTTATTCAGCTGATTCTCTGATTCTGTGATATTGGGTGGGATGCAAATGGCTCCTTTTTTTTCGGTTGAGGTCACCAAGCTGGACCCTCACATCACTCCCAACCCTGAATTCTGTAGGGCCAAGCCTTTGGTCCCCTTTTCCCTGACCCCAAACCCTGCTGAAACACCACAAGGAGCCTGGTTCACGCAGTGGGACCATCAGTGGCCCATTTTATTGGGGTCAGCCCAGGCGGATGGAGCCCTGAGCCCGGATGCTGTAGTTGATTCGGGGCCGAAAGCGCCGGATCCTGCTCAGGAAGCGCCCGAAGCGGCCCCGTTGCACCAGCACCGGCTGCCAGGGGGACAGCGAGGTCAGTGGGGTGGAGGGGAACAGGCTGATTGGGGCTCTGTACCCCAGACAGGACCCCAATAGCCAGGATACTGCAGCCAGAACCCCACCAGGATCCCATATTCAAGCCAGGACCCCATCCTGGACCCCCTCCAGAACTTCACATCCAGGACTTTATCCAAGGCCCCACACCGAGGAGATCTTGCACCCAGGACACCATCTAAGGTCCCACACCCAAGACCCCATCTAGGACCCCACATCAAGGACCCTGCACCCAGGACCCCACACCCAGAACTCCACTCAGAACCCCATAGCTGGGACCTTTAATCCCAAGACCACAAACGAATCACCTTACCCAGGACTCTATGAACACCCCAAAACCCCACATCCACCACCCCCAGGCTAGAACCACCATTGTGGGGGCCAACAGCTTTCATGGGGCAGGAGCAGAAGCACCAACAACCAGGACCCTACATGGGATCAGCAGATAGCAAAGTGGTGGCATCCCCCCCTGCCCCAACTCCCCCAAATCTGCAAAACTCTCACATTATCAGAGGCGTCAGTGCAGTGCAGGTCGATCTCAGGGTTGCTCTGCAGGAGCTGCACGGGCCCCGAACACTCCTTGATGAGCTGGGATGGATATGGGGTCACCAATAGGAGTAAGGCCAGCCAGGACCCCATTGCTGACCCCATAAAGGGCTGTCCCAGCCATCCCCATCACCTCCTCACCCCATTCTCCTTGAATTCGCAGTCATTGGGGTCAAGGCGGGCACTGGGGATGCACTCAGTCTCCATCATGGTGAAGTTGAGGCCGCGGAGGCTGCTCAGCTCAACGCCCTATGGGGTTGCAAGAGGGTGACAGGGTTGGGAATGGGATCAGGGTGAGGACAAATCTCCTGGGGTTCTGTAGCTGGGGTAATGAGGGATCCCACAGGCAGCAGCCTGCAGGCAGAAGCTACCCAGGACCCCATATCCACAACCCCATAGACAGGAGCCAGAACAGGGGACCCCACACCTAGCACCCTGCTCAGGACCCCATTGATGAGACACTGGTACCCCAAGCCTGCACCCAGGATCCCGTATCCACCATTCCATACACAGGAGACTGAAGTGGGGATCGTACACCTGGAACCCTGCACCCAGGACCCTACCCAGGACCCTGTATTTAGGACCCCACACCCACAACACCACATCCAGAAGGCTGAACTAGGAACCCTGCACATAGGACCCTCACAGATGAGGGCCCTACAGATGAGCCCCCCAACACCCAGGACCCTACCTAAAACCCCAAACCAAGGACCCTGCACCCAGGATCCTATGCAGAACCCCACAATGAAGACCCTGCATCCAGGACATCACATCCAGGACCCCAATGAAGACCTCACAACCAGGACCCCATCCATGAGCCCATATCCAGGTTTGGGGTGTCCCTGTGGGATGTTGCTCACCGGGGCGGGTTCGGGGTCGGCGCTGAGCAGCCTGTAGGAATTCTGCACGTCGGGGCGCCGGTTGTAGGATTCGACAGCCTGAGCCAGCGCCTGGGTGTAGGCCAGTGGGACTGGGGCGGGCAGGGCACGGCACCCCCCCAGTACCACCAGTAACACCAGTACTTGGGATCCCAGCATCCTTGTCTCTACAGCTGTTAACCCACCACATCCCTGCCTTTTATCCCCACCCCAAGCTTTCAGGGGAACCTGCAGTTCCCCACTCCGGAAATGCCTGGCCCCAACCCACAAGGTGGCAGTTTTTTTGGGGGTGGGAAGGGCATCCAGAGTGTGACCCCTATTATGAGTGGTGGCATCTCAGATCCCCCTTGAGTGACCCCGACCCCAGGATGCTCCTTGAATTGACGGGTGGGATTTATTTAGAGGACAGTGCAAGAACTAGGGTGACCCCACAAGTGTTGCCCGTTCTATGGAGTCAGTGGCCCCAGGGCCTGTGTAAACCCCCCATTCCCTATTACCCAACACCATGAGGAGCCTCCCAACTGCTGTCACCCCAAGCACACACAGATGACCCCAAAATCTCTTTATTGCATCTCTGTAGGGTATTGGGGCATCCTGGAGCTGGAGGTGCCGGTGGGGAGCCGTGATGATGATGAGGGGTGATGAAGGTTGACTCCAGCCTGCTGGGTTGGGGGGGGAGACAAACAGGATTGGGGGACTTCATCCTACAGCCCAAAAGCCCGAAGTGGGGAACACAGCAAGGATTTGGGGTCAGGGAGCCCTCACCGGGTCCCTGCCACAGTCCAGCAGTGACAGGGGGACATCGGGTAGGAACAAGAAGACAGACACCTGGGCTGAGCACCGCTGGACCTGTAGGAGGGATAAAAGGACCTTGAGAGCTTTAGGGACACCCTGGTGTGCCCCCTATAGTACCTTCTGGGGTATTCCATACTCACCCTACCAGGCCTGGCGTTGCAGCGGGATCGGCGGCGCTCAGCAGGGTCTTTAGGGCAGGGGGGTTGTCGGGCTGTGAAGTTGATGCTGAAGTGGGTTCCCCAGTCAAAGGGCTGTGGGGTAGGGGACAAGGATGGAGCCAGTGGGGCCAGGGTGACCCCACTGTGCACCCCGACCCTGTTTTCCCACCGTTTCCTACCGTCCTGGCGACTCCCAGCACCTTAAGCAACTTCAGATCCTGGCCCTGGGTCTCCAGCACAGCCTGAGCCAGATCCCGGGGTGCCGGTGACCCCATAGGGACAGCGGCACCCACTGCCAACAGCACAGCACCCAGCACCAGTGCCATGGGGTTGTGGAACTGGAAAACCTGGGGAACCTTCTCCTGGTATAGGATTCGGCTCTCAGGGCCCCCTGGCTTGTCTGGCTTCGCTTCCAGGACAAACAGGGGGCCCCGCTCCTGTAGGGCTGTGATTGGGTTACTGGTGTTTTCCTTGGCAGGGCTGGCAGCACTGGGGAATGAGTGGGAGATTCTACAGGGCTGATCCCCCTCTGTGGCCCCTTCCCATCATCCACTCCCCCATCTGTGGTATGGGGAGAGGAATGATGCTCTGGGATCAATGATGATCCTAAAAGCAGCCTCCAGCCTTACAATGGGTGGGAAATCAGGAGCCCCCTGCCCTCTCTTTTATTTGGTGACTTTTTGGGTATCTTTAAATCCTTTTTGCTCTGCTCAGGGTTCAGACCCTAATAAACACCACAGTGGTGGACAGGGCTGATGCTGTTATTCTCAGAAAACCCTTCCCCACCACCCCAAAGAGGCCCCGCAGCTGGCCAGGGGCTGGATTTCTTTTAGGATTAACATAAAGACAGGTGGGATAACACTAAAAGTGCCCTTTTGGGGTGGTGATTAGGGTCAGGGTGTGCTGGATGAGGGGAAACAGCAGAAAAAACTCCACTGCTGTGACAGCAGTGGGTGGGGAGAATTTCCTGGCCCCCAACCCCACCTTTGTTCTGGTTCCAGGGTTTATGGTTGGGGTTTTGTTTCTTTAATTTTAGAGCCTTAGCAGCATGCAAACCCCAAAACCACCCCAGTGGTGAATCAAGGCAGAAGGGGTGGCATTAATAGGACTTGTTCCAACAAATCACATTTATAACCCTAAAATATACACAGGACCCAAAGATATTGACATCCACATATACACCCAGAGTCCAGATCCCATACATGGGGTAAGAATGAGCGGTGTGGGGTGAGTGGCGGTGGATTTGGGGTTGAGGTTATGGTTCAGCTCTCTCCACACTGGGATATTTTTCACCCCCTTTTTAAAGATCCAAATCCCATTCTGCTCGAGCTGCCTCACAGGATCAAATATTACACTTAAGGGACATCGTGATGCTTCAGTTGTGCATTTTGAAATCCTAAAACGTTGGTCCCAAAGCTTCCTGAAATCATCCGACAGTTCAACCGACCACAGTGGCCTCTTCCTGCTTTCTCCATCACAGCAGCTCTTGCAGGGCCAAGTTTTCCCCATCGAGGTGAAGAAAAACCCCAAACGAACCTTTTGGGGAGGTGAAGCAGGATTGGGGTCACTTGATCACAACTGTATCTTCGTTAACGGGGTTGTTTTGGTGTCATAATCGCATTCCCCACAAAGCAGACTGTGGGGGATTTGGGGAAATCAATGACAAGATGGGATTATTTGGGGTCTCAATCCAACTGTTCATTCAACACAATCTTCCCCCACCCCAAAATAACCTCTGTAAACAGGGAGTGCCTCATCAAGTCAACATCTCCCAAAAACCCCAACCTCTGACAGTGGGGAATGTTCCATCAAGTCAATGTGTCCCAAAAAACACCCAAAACCCCTGAAGATAGGGGGTGTCCTGTGAAGTCAACATGTCCCAAAGGAAAACCCTGAAACCCCAAAGATCAGAAGTGTCTCGTTGTGTCCCAAAAAAACCCCAAAGATGGGGATCATCCCATCAAGTTCTTGTGAGTGAGTGACAGCCGATCACCTTGATGCCACCCCAGATTGTCACTGCGAAGCTCTCACCCCATAAAACAGCCGACCCCACAGCCTAATCTCTCTCATATGGTGAGGAGTGGGATGCAGCCAACTCCGACACCTCCTTCGTGCCACACCATGGGGGCCATGAAGGTCCAGCGGTGGCTCTCAGGGTCATACATCTCCACCGAGCTGAGGTTGGCCTGTCCGTCGTAGCCGCCAACAGCATAGAGGCGGCCGCAGTTGGCCACCAGCGAGACTCGACTGCGCCGGCTGCTCATGGGGACCAGTAGGTCCCACTGGTCACTACTGGAGCTGTAGACCTCTGCGGAGCTGAGAAAAGCTGAGCCATCGTAGCCACCGCAGACGAACATCTTGTTGCCCAACGAGGCGGCACCATGGCGGCAGCGTTTGTTGAGCATGGTGGGTACTGGGTGCCAACTGGACGTGTGGTGGTTGTAGTACTCCACCTGCGGGGAGAGGGGAGTGAGGTGTTGGTATCTCAGCAGGGTTTGGGATAGAAAAAGGGCTCATGGAGTTCAAGCTCTACCCCACATCCCTGCTAACCTGCCTCTCACCCCACATCTCCACAGCTTTGCAACCTCTCCAGAGACAGGGACTCCACCACTGCCCTGGGGAGCCTGGGACAGCCTAGACAACCCTTATGGGGCAGAAACTGGTCCTCAGGGCCAGCCTCAACTTCCCCTGCTGCAACTTGAGGCCACGTCCTCTCATCCTGGGGAGGGAAAAGAGACCAACACCCAGCTGGCTCCATCCTCCTTAAGTTCCCCTGTCTCGCCTGAGCCTCCTTTTCTCCAGGCTGAAGCCCCCAGTTTCCTCAGATGCTCCTCAAAAGCTCTCAAAGCCCCTTCTCCTTCCTCCTTCTCCAGCCCCTTCTCCTTCTCCTCCAAACCCTTCCTCCTCCCGACTCAAAACCAGTCAAAGGTCCACCAGACTCAAAAGGTCCTCAACAATCCCCTAACTTTGGTTCTGAGGAACCAGAACTCTTGAGCTCCTGCATGAGAGTTGTGAGGAACTTACGCTGTTGAAGATCTGCAGTCCATCGTGTCCTCCTGACACGTAGATGCGGCCCTCAAAGACAGTGACTCCAGCAGCGCTGCGGTTGGAGCTCATGGGAGTCACTGTAGTCCACCTGAACGGGAGAAGGGATTGGTATGCAGAGGTCCTGTGGGCATGGAACAGCCCACAGGGCTCCCTCAATGTGGAATGCTCTTACTTGTTTGTCTCTGGAGAGTAGGACTCCACTGAGTTGAGGGATGAGTTCCCATCGTAGCCGCCGCAGACGTAGATCTGGCCATCAAGTACCACTGTTCCCATGGCACTGCGATGAAGAGCAAGACTGCCGTTAGATGTGGCCATCACCTTCACCCAATCACAGAATTGTTGAGGTTGAAAAAGATGTCCGAGATCAGTTTATGGTTGGACTTAATTATCTTAAACATCTTTTACAACCTAAATGATTCTTTGTTCAAGTCCAGCCATGAACCCAACTGTCCCAAGGCCACTGCTAAGCCCATATCAAGGCCTTCACTCCTTGATTCCACCAAACCCAAGAGATCAGCATGAAAGTGACCAAACAAACCCCACCTGCTTCCACCCCACTCTCTTTGGTCCTTCTCTATGCAAAGTTCTCATTCTCCCTTCAACCACCCCTCAACACCTCCATAGGTCTCCACCCTGCCCTACCTCCTCTTGCTGTTCATGCTCTCTACTTTGGACCAAGAATCCGTCTCAGGGTTGTAGACCTCCACAGTGCTGAGCCTGAGTTGCCCGTCGTAGCCACCGATTGCGTAGAGGAGCCCATTGACCACAGCGACGCCAACTCGGCTCCGGGCTGTCGTCATGGGCTGGCACTTCTCCCACCGGTTGGCAATGGGGTCAAAGACTTCCACCACATTCAATGAGTCTCCTGCGTAGAAATTTGCTACTCAAATTAAAAGAGGGAGACCTGAGAAACCTCTGGTCTGCAAATTTTTCCTGAAGTACAGGAACATGATGGGTCAAGGATAACACAAGGACTTGGACTGGAACTGGCTGCCCAGAAAGGTGGGAGAAGCCCCATACCTGGAACTATCCCAGATGAGGTTGGACCTTAGGGCTCTGAGCAACTCTACCCACTGTGGGGGATGGGACTGGAGGACCTCTGAACGTCCCTTCCAACCCCAATTCTGGGATTCTATGATCCTAGAGGTCCCAAGCTGTAGAGGCTGGGCCTCTTCTAACCTCCAAGGGGCAGCAGAGATTCGCAGTGTCACATCTGTCCGGTTGCATCTCCAGGAGATGGTTTCATCAATCCTTTCTGCCCCTTTTTTTAGGCACATCCTGTGTGCACACGTGGTGCTACAACCACACCGATGTCACTGAGATGCTTCCAAGTTCTGCTTCTTGCTACAGACAATGACACTAGCCTCAAAACACCAACTCTTTGAGACAGACAAGGACAACATCCTAAATCCTGACATTGTCCTGTCATTTGTCCTCCACTGCCCCTGGGGAGACCCCACCTTGAATCTTGGGGCCACATCTGGGCCCCTCACTCGCTGCCAGAAGGACATTGAGGGGCTAGAGTGGGTCCAGAAAAGAGCAGTGCAGCTGGGGAAGAGGCTGGAGCACAAGGAAAAGGGTCTGGAGAACTTCTGAGGGGAAACTGGGGGGGCTGAACTGCAGAAAAGCGGGCTCAGGGGAGACCTGGCTCTCCACAACTCCCTGAACTTCAGGATGTTGAAGCCAGCTGGGGGTCAGTCTCTTCTCCCTTTCCAGGAGGAGAGGAAGTGGCCTCAGGTTGCCTCAGGGGAGGTTGAGGTTGGCCCTGAGGAACAACAGCTCCACAAAGGTTGTCCAAGGCAGTGGTAGAGTCCCTGTCCCTGTTGCAAAGCCATGATGTTGGGTTAGGGACAGGGATTAGTGGGGACTTGGGGCAGTGCTGGGGCAACACTTGGACTTGAGAAGCCCAAAAGGTCTTCTCCAAACCAAACCATTCCAAGATAAGCCAAGTTCAGCATCCTTTTGTGACTACTTTTCTTGGGGCCTCCCAAACCCCTTTGTTATTGATAATGGGTTTTGGAGCCATGAGGGAAGTTGGAAGATTCCATGGCCCTCCCCCCAGCAAACCCCACTGCTCTCTCCACTGCTGGGAGTGGCTCTGCAAGGTACCTGCTGAGTTAAGTCCTCCCACAGCATAAATCAACCCCGTAATAGACGTGCAGCACCGAGGCCGTGTCTTGAATGCTGGCAAATGCGGCCGCCGCTCTGGCATGAGGTGATAGTCCTTTGCCTCATCAACCAGATCCCTGAAATCAGTCAATAATTAAAGACCTTGGTTGATACAGTTAGAAGGGACCTCAAGAGATGAAGTTAAACCCCAATGAAATCCATCTTTCCTAAATTAGATGGAGATTTCATCAAATTATATCCCCCCTGCCATGGCAAACATTTCTAGAAGTCAACAGGACTCATCACCCAGAATAAAACTGGGGAAGATCCTTTGGGTTTTGGTGGTCTACAGAATTTTGATCTTGAAGACCTCAAAACCACATTCTTGTTGTTTCTTTCCTCTCTGAGGGCCACCAAAGCCTTAGTGGTCCTCCATTCCCACATCCAAACCTCACCTGCACTTGTGGCAGCAGCGGACCAGGTCATCTTGTTGGACACGGTCAGAGAGAAACTGGGGTCGACACAGGGGCAGGCGGATCTTGGACAGGAGCTCAGGTAGGACTGACTCTCTCTGATCTCGGTCATACCGTATCCATGCCAATGCAGCTTCAAACACCTATGGAAGAGTGGGAAGAGCTGACGATCTGCTTAGTCTGATTTAGTCTGGATGATGCTGATCTATTGTTCCATGGGATCCCATCTCTCATGGGAAGAGGGTTTTGGTTGAGGGGGTAGAAAAGAATGAAGAACCTTAGGAATGTGGAATGGTTGGGGTTGGAAGGAACATTTGAAGGTCTTGTAGTCCAATCACCCTCCAAGTCCAACCACCCTGCAGTGAGCAGAGACATCCGCAACCAGAGCAGCTTACTCAGAGTCCCAAGGTCCAACCTGATCTGGGATAGTTGTAGGGATGGGGCTTCTCTCATCTCTCAGGGAAACTGGCACCACCCTCAGCATCAAACATTTCTTCCTCCTCTCCTGAATCAACCTCTTCAAGTTCAAGAATCACCCCAGGTCCTACCACAACAGCCCCTGATGATGTTTCCTACTTGGTCCTGATCTCCAATCTGCTCTAGTTAGAGAGTTCCTCCTCACTGCAGAGGGGCTGAACTGGATGAACTTGGAAGGTCCAATCAACCCAAACCAGTCTTCAGCTCTAAGAAGGGACTCAAGGAGTCATCCCAGCTCTGCCCAGCAATTCTCTGTCTACAGCATGTCCCATTCCACTCCCAAGCAACCAAAAACCCACAAAGGAAAAATAAGGCCAGCCAAGACCTATGCTGGGTACTTACCTGCTCTTCCGACTTCACATTGAGCTCATCCCTAGACACAAGCTCCAGGACATCTTCAAAGGGCAGTGCCAGGAACTCTTCAGACATCGACACCTCCACAAAGTGCTGGTGGATGAAGCTGTTAGCAGCATCATAGAGCACTGCACACATCATGGTCTCCGCAAACTGCCGCACGCCCAGGCAATTCTTGGGGTGAAGCCTGAGGAGAGTACAGGGGGAGCAGAAGTAGTGTCATGTTTAATGGACAATGGCAGGGTCCAGCTCATGAAGCCACATACAGCTCAGCAGGTGAATCCAGAGCTGAACCAGAAGATGGAACCACTAAATTCACTGAATCATTTGGGTTGGAGAAGATCTTGAAGGTCACAGAGTTCCCCCAGCTCTGCCCAGTCCCCTCTAATCCATTGAGATGAGATAGAAGAAGAAATTACTGATGTTGAGTGAGATGAGACCCTGGCTTAGGTTGCCCAGGTCGGTGGGAGAAGCCCCATCTCAGGTCAGATTGGGCCTTGGGGCACTGAGGAATCTACTCCAGTTGGAGACATCTCTGCTCACTGTGGGTTGGACTGGAGGAGCTTTGAAGGTTTCTTCAACCCAAACCATTCCATGACCCAATGATCCCACTGGTGGGAGACTTTGTGCTCCCTCCCAAGCAGGGAATTTGAAGGTTCCTTCAACCCAAAACCATTCCATGACCTGATGGGAGACTTGATGCTCCCAAGTGTAGACACCACTGGAATTGCTGAGCAGATCCTAGAGACAAGCCCTCACCTCTCTCTGAGGAAGGTGCAACAGGCATCTTTGATGTTCTGCAGCTGAAGGAAACTCGCCCCCATAAGCAGTGACTGGACATTCTGCTGATCTATGGCCAGGTGACCATTGTAAGCAAAGTTGATCAGAGCCTCAAGGGCACTAAAAAAGGAGGAAAGAAGGTAGAATTTATCAATAATTGACCTAGGAGTGGACAACAGTGAAAGAAAAAGGGTTGTGGACACCTGGGATGTTACCTGGGGTCCATCCCCTGCATGACGATCTCGTCCTGTTTGCACTCCATCATGTCATTGGTGAACATGGCATGGAAGTAGGGGATGGAAGCTGCCAGCACAATGCGGTGGGCGCTGAACTTATGGTCCCCTACCTACAAAAAAAGGAGATAAAAGAGGAGAAAGAGGGAAGATCAGCATTATCCACCCACAATCCCGATGATTCACAGCTCCACCAACCCAAGGAGAAACCAAAGGCTGGATGATTTCCATTTGCAAACTGGGCAGCAGCAGATCTCAGATTCCAACTTTTAAACTCAGTTTTCCACCCATGAGCAGTCAGCCAAGCAAAGGGAAAACATTAACACGGAGCTAGGAACAGTCAAGTCCACAGAACCCACAAGGTCACTCAATCAACTTGGTTTTCAGCTTCGCATGGAAGTTTTGCACTCAGATCCACTTCTCCCAGCCGCTCAGAGCACAACATGCCCTCCACGGTCCTGCTTTTGGTGATGTGGTGCCTCAAAATGCTGCCAATCTCAATCCCATGGCAGCCCTGGGACCCACCAGATACCTTTAGCTGATTCTTGGTCACTTTCTCCACCACTATGGGATCATCTATGGGTTTGCTTTCACCTCCTTCAGTTTGTTGCCCCTGAGGAACCTTCTTGAGCTACAGAATGATGCCTGGAAAGGGCTTCTTACCTGGTTGCTGGTTCAGAGCTGTTTCAACCCCTAATTTCCAGTGTAACATGACCCACACCAGTCTAGACCCATCTTAGCCAGCACAGGATTGCCCTTTTCTCCTCATTCAAGCAAGACTTTTCCCATTTGAGGTTTGTTTTAGAGCTGGGGGAAGGTTTATGGACAGTAAACCACAACTCAGTTGACCAGGATGATGAAGTAGCTGCCCAACCCCGAGGCTTAGGAACCAGACCTGCTAAGCAAGCTCCAGCACTCCCCAGTGCCTTCCTACCCCAGGATGATGTTGTACCCAGTCCCACCAATAATAAACAGCCATAAAATGGGGAACATTAGCAACAGACCTGAACACCATGTCAGGGCCACCACAGGTCTGGAGAACAAACCTTGTGAGGAGCAGCTGAAGGAGCTGGGGCTGGTTAGGCTGGAGAAAAGGAGACTGAGGGAAGACCTTATTGCTGTCTGCAACTCCCTGGAAGGAGGTAGGAGAGAGTGAGATTTGGTCTCTTCTCACAAGGACAAGTGACAGGACAGAAAGAGGTGGTCTCAGTAGAAAGTTCAGGTTGGCCCTGAAGAAAAATTTCTTCCTGGAAAGGGTCATTAGGCCTTGAGAAACTGGCTGTCCAGGGAAGGGGCTGAATCCCTGGTCATAGAGATCTGGAGCTTAGGGACAGGTTTAGTGTTGGGTTGGCACAGCTGGGCTCATGGTTGGACTTGATCTTAAAGGGCTTTTCCAACCTAAATGATTCCCTGATTATCTCAATTTGTTAAAGAAGTGATGAAGAACTCCAGGCTGATTTCTTTCACGCTTGATACAACCCTTTAAAATAGGGTTTTTTTGGGCCAAAAATGTTTTCAGCAAAAGGAAAGATGAGTCTCCAACTGGGAGAAGGCCTGCAGCACCTGCTTCTGCAAGAAAAGCCCATACTGGGTGTCTTAAACATCCCCAGTTTGCCCCATACTGCAGCAGGGAAACAAACCCCAAAGGGTTTTCTGCTGCTGCTGCAGAAGGGGGAGATCTTCTCTTTCTACTTGCATTCAAGAGCTGTGCAGCCTGGGCTAGGCCTGGACACCCCTTGTGGGGCAGAAATTGTTCCTCAGGGCCACGCTCAACCTCCCTTGAACCAACCTGAGGCCACTTACTCTTGTCCTAAGGAGGGAGAAGAGACTGACCCCCAGCTGGCTCCAACCTCCTAAAGTTCAGGGAGCTGTGGGGAGCCAGAAGGTCTCCCCTGAGACTCCTTTTCTCCAGTTCACGCTCCTCAGTTTCCCCTCAAAAGTTCTCCACATCCTTTTACTTTTGCTCCAGACCTGTCCCCAACTCCATTGTCCTTCTCTGGACTAACTCCAGCTCCTCCCTTTCCTTCTTGCAGTGATTTGAGGAGCCAGATTTCACAACAGGATTTGAGGTGGGGTCTCCCCAAAGCCCAGTCCAGGAGGACAATCCCTGCCCATGTCCTACTGGCCACACCAGTGCTGACACAACCCAGGAAACCAATGTTGACCAACCCACTAGGTCCTTTTCCAGCCATTCTACCTCAGCCTACAGCAGTGCAATGTGTTGGAGTGACCCAAGGGCAGGACCCAGCACTTATTGCCCCATGTCCCAGCCCGGGGGAGGAACCACCAGGCTCAGCACAACACAAACACCAAGTCACTGCTTCTCTGTGACAAAGCAGGAGATCAGGATTTCCAAATGAGGGACCATCAGCCTCCAAACCCTGCAGTGAACTGACATCCTTTGCAGTTTTAAAGATCCAGCAGCTCAAAAATCCTCTGAGAACAGAGGAAAGAGACTGAAAATCCTGCATAAAATACATTTCTCATTCATTTTTGTTCTTCTGGGGAAGAGACAGCTCTGATTTGGTCCTGATTGTTGGTGACATCCTTCACAGATCCTAAAAGCCCTCAGAGTGGAGAAAAAGGGTAAGAAAAATCACTTCATTGATGTGAGATACATCAGGATCCACTAGGGTTTGTTTCATGCAGGGACTTTAAACTCTTCTCAATGCTCCTCATCCCATCAGTTGGAGTCAGGAGGATTCTTATGCTCAACCATCCAGCACCTAGAGCAGAAACCTGGGCCCCGTCATTGGGGAGGAAATGAAGGGCTTAGGATTTCATGGGAGAAGCTGGAGTGTTTGAAACTCATAATGAAATCTCTCATCAGCCTAATAAGGCATTAATTGGGTTGTAGAAACATTAAAATGTGTCTCTTGATGGATTTTAAACTGGTGTGAGGATGGGAGCCTCCACACCTACCCCAGACCAAAACTGGAATAACAGATGAAAAGGGTTGACATTCAGCTACAGGATCTGACACGAAGCCACCGGGACAATCCAGTTTAAATTGAATAAATGGAATTAAAATATCTGAAGAGATCCATCACAAGCCAGTTTGTTGCAGGGTGACGGCAATAAGTGTCTCGGGAGGTGCCGAGGAAGATCAAGAGTGGGGCTGAGCTAATCCCAGCTAGCATCTCCAGCCTAATTTTTTGCAGGAGACTCCATCTGAATTAATGAGAATGAAGTAGCTCAAGCAGCTCTTTCTTCTGGGGAAACACCTTCACATTTTAATTAAAGTTCAGAGCTCATTCCGGAATGACTCAAGCGATTGGAGGAGTGAGCGACGCACCCACATCCCACCACAGGCTCTTCTGGAAGGATTCCAGTGCCTCCCAAGCCCTTAGAGCCCACCTCTGTGGAGCCACAAGCACCATCCCGAGGTTTTTTTATGGTTTTAGAGGGTTTCTATTGATGTAAGAATGAGGATTTTGTTACAAATATTCAATGGCTTTTCTCCCACGGCTTGGAAAAGATGTCAATGCCTAACCCTGCCCTAACTCCATCCCTAGCGTATGGGGTCCAAACTGGTGTTGGGATCACCAGGAAAATGTGATAAGGTGGGGAGTCTGGAGTGCCCTGTTTTGTCCGCAAAGCAAGCATTTAGAGGTGCTCAGCAATCCCCTCACCCCCACAGAAACTTCACAAAGCCCTCAGGCTCAGGGCTGGGCATGTCCAGCACCCCCTGATACCCCAACAAAGGAAATACTCCCCATTATCCCCCTCCAAGGAGGCCAAAGCACCCCTCATGTTCCCCTCTACATCCCACCCAAGGTACTTGAATGGGGAGGGGGGGCCTCATCTCTCACTTCATACCAAAGAGGGCCCTCAGCTTCCACTTTCACCCCATCAAAGCGGCCAGGAATGCCCTTAGCTCTCATATAATCATGGGGAGGGGTTTGCAGGGGACTTAAGTTCCCTCCTTATCCCTCACAGGGGGCCCTCAGCTCCCCCTCTACCCCATCAAAAGGGCTGGAGATGCCATCAGCTCCCCTATACCCTGCCTAAAGGGATTGGTGAGAGGGGCTTCAGCTTCCCATTCTGTCCCCAGAATGGGGTGGGGGACACACTCTTCTCTTTAACACCACAAAATGGGCTGGGGATGTCCTCAGCTCCCCCACAAAGTGACCCTGAGCTCGACAACCACTCGAGGAGATATCACCTGCCCCCTTCCCCCAGTCAAAGGCACCGACTGGGGACTCCTCATCCCCTCCTCAGGGCTTGGAAAGACTCGCAGCTCCCCGAAGCCTGAACCCCCTTTTCGGAGGGCCTGAACCCCCCATTCCCGAGGGCCGGGCCGTACCTTGAGAGTCACATCGCAGAGCTTCCCCTGCCTCCGGATCTCTCCCATAACCCCGTAGCCTCGGCTGGGCAAATCCCCCACCGAGAAATGCACCAAGTCCTCGGCGTCCAGATCCGCCTCAGCGGCCGCTGCCGCCGCCTCCAGCATCTTCCCCTGCTGCTCCCGCTCCTGCCGCTTCGCCTCCGCCGCGGCTTGGCCGGGCACGGCCGCCGTAGCGAGGCCTCAACCGGCCCACCCACCCCGCGGCCTCCCTGCACCCTGCCTGGTGACGTCACTTCCGCTCACTGCCGGAAGTTACCGTTGCCATGGGAGCGGCGTCAGGCCTGAGGCCTAAAAGCAGCGGTGAGAAACCTCCCCCTTCCCCTCCTCCCTACAGGGCTGGATCCAGTTCTGCCCTCCTCAGCACAGCAGGGTGCTGGAGCTAGTGGAGCGGGCCCAGGGGAGGATGCTGACATACTGCTGTGGGGCAGGCCTGGAGAATTGAGGGGTTCAGTTGGAGGAGCTCCAGGAAGACCTTAGTGCGGCCTTTTAGGGCTTAAAGAAAGATGGTGAGGGGCTTTTTAACGAGGTCTGTTGTGACAGTGCAGGTCTTCAAACTCCTAGAATCCAACCATGAACCCAGCTGTCCCAAGGCCACTGCTAAACCCTGTCCCTAAAAGCTCCAGATCTCCACGACTTTGAAACATGTCCAGGGATGGTGATTTAACCCCCAACCTGGGCAGCCTGTTCCAAAGCATGATGACCCTTTCAATAAAGTAGTTGACCCCATCTTTTCTCTGTCCATAGTACATAAGTGCACGTCTCACAAAATCTAACTTCACTGCTTTGTTTTCACATTTCTGTGTCAGCCAGCCCCCAAATCCTCATCTCAAATTTCCCCTTGGCTCTAATCGTCATGTGGATACGTTGGCATCCACTTCCACTACAGTTACTCTTAATTCCAGGCATAAAGAGCCCATGAGACTAACTAATTATAGAATCCCTCTTCTTTATGATTGTGAGTTTTCTTTCACAGCTTTCACATTTAAACTTTCTGTGATGCTGAAGGAATAATGGTCATGGTACAGCACAGCTTCAAATCCTACAGTGGGCACTGAGGCATCGCTCTCTAGCTCAAGACACCTTTACCAGGTAGTCAAAAATGCCTATTTTTAAATAAAACACATTTCGGGGTCAGCTCTACATTTCTTTTTAACCCAGTTAATGCCAGGTAAGGTGAGCCAAAACAACTTAATATAAAAGAAATGTGCGAGATTTTTGTCTGAAATCAAAAGCTGTTACAAGATTTCACACAGTTTTTGAGTGCAGGCTTCCTGTAGGAAGCAGTGGAGAGAAAACAGAGGATCTATCTGTTCCAAGGCTTTCAAAATCCTCAGTGCGGTCTCTCAGGTGGGGCGTTAGCCCCTGGATGTATCCTTGGGGGTTTTAATCTCTAGTGGATTTTAATCAGCAGATGCTCTACCCTCAGTGCGTATGGATAGAGACTTAAATAATTTGCATCATCCAGAGGAACAACAGAGGAATTTCACCACAGGAAACTTTAAGCTCAATTTTTAAGGCTAATTTTGTGTATCAGTACAAAGAAAATGTGAAAAAAAACCTGAGAAAATAGCTCCTGGAGCTTTGATTTCACCCATAATGTGCCTTGCTCAGTGTCATGGGTCCTTGTCTGGATCCCCATGCATCCCACCTTGGTCACCATTATGTAGTGGGTTCAATTTGGACCCCACGCTTCCCACCTGGGTTAGAAACCCCCATTTTATCCATGAATTTAATTCATAGCTGAAATGTCAGGCACAAAGGGAGGGTTTAACAAAACCACTTACGAAACTATGGGTTATGAAACAACTGACTCTTTGGAGAAAAAAGGTACCAAGGCATTTTAATTCATCTCCCCCCTCCATCAGAAAAGCCCCCCAGAAGACATAGACACAGACATATGGAGTTTCACCACAATGCTCCTACACTGAGCTGAGGTAAAATATCCAAAACATCTGCAGTAGACAGTCCTGCTTCTCTCTGAAACTGCAGCAGTCGCCTGGCCTCCAAAATCTCAGTGTCTGCAGACATTTTAAGAGTATATCAATCGCCATAAATCTCTACAGTTCAGAGTGCTGACGGTCTTTCTGAGCAAGCAAGGACAAATTAGCATACCATGACATTCCTTCTGCCATAAATTGCCTTAAAAAATGGTAAGCATTTTCTCTCAACAGTAAATGATGCAACTCTGAACAGATAACATGATGGAGAAGAAAAATGTGGAGAAGAAACAACATGTGATGATGAGGTGGGGTGGGGTGGGAGAAGAAGAAACTTTTCAAAGTTTTCAAACCCAAATTTTTCAGCAGAAAACACACAAATCAAACTTACAGATTCTGCTCAGCTTTAATGTTAAAGCAGCACTGGTTGAACTGGCACCACATACTGGGGTGCTGAGTAGAGAGCATGTGTTGACACTTTATTTTTAAACTTGGTGACTCTGTCCTTTGCCTTTTCAGGATGAATAGTGTTAAGCATCTCTGATTTTCCCTTTGGTTTTTTCTCCGTCTTTAGAATGCATCCAGCAAAAAAGAGAGTCCGTGTGTTTGTGCGAGTCAAGCCAACAGCCAATTTGGCTCAAGATATGATCAAGTTTGGGACAGACAACAAGGTAGAGAAATGGCAGGAGGAAAAGTAATAATCCCAAATTAAGAGATCCCTGGGTGGGACAGTCTGTTTCTATCTGGGGAGACCATAGTGCGGCCTTTCAGTGCTTAAAGGGGCCAATAAGAAAGATGGGGAGGGACTTTCTAGCAGCAGCTAGACAGGACAAGGGGTGATGGTTAAACTCAAAGTGGGAGGTTCAGACTAGAGAGAAGGAAGAAATTGTTGCTGCTGAGGGTTATGAGAGCCTGGCCCAGTTGCCCAGAGAGGTGGGAGAAGCCCCATTCCTGGAACCATCCCACACCAGGTTGGATGTTGGGGCTCTAAGCAAGGTGCTCTGGTTGCAGTTGTCCCTGCTCAGGACATGGGGTGGAACTTGAGGAGCTTTGAAAGTCCCTTCAGCCCAACTCATTCTATGATTTGATGATTCCATGCAAGTTCATACTCTCAGTGTTGCTTTTTCAGGCCACAACCACCTAAACTCTTTATGGGTGTTGAAGTTAACTTCATCTCTTTTATCTTCTTATGTTTTTGGCTTTCAGAGCATTGATATATCCATCAAAAAAGACACCCAGAAAGGAGTTGTCAATAACCAACAGACCAACTGGTCCTTTCGCCTTGATGGTGTTCTTAACCACAACTCCCAGAACCGAGCTTATGAGATCATCGCCAAGAAACTGGTGTCTGAAGCTTTAACTGGCAACAATGGTAATTTGATGACAAGTGAAGATTTGATCTGAGGAAGAAAGACCTTTTCTTTGCTTCTTTTAATCTTTTGCTTCTGAATCTTTACCAGGTATGATAATTTGCTATGGGCAAACAGGTGCTGGTAAAACTTACACCATGATGGGATCAAGCACTGAGTACCAGCAGCGAGGGATCATACCCAGAGCTCTACAGCAGGTACTGAGGGGCTCAACTGGAAAAGAGCCTGGATGAAAGAACAAAGACAACTCTTGTATCAAACTCAATTTACCTCAGGGAAAGCTTAGGTCGGCCTTGAAAAACAATTTCTGTCCCACAGAGGTTGTCCAGGCCTGGCCCAGGCTACCCAGGGCAGTGGGGGAGTCCCCATGTCTCTAGGGGTTGCAAAGCTGTGGAGATATGGGGTGAGGCACAGGGGTTATTTGGGACCTGGCAGTACTGGGACAATGCTTGGACTCCACCTTAAAATGCTCCATCACAAATGATTCTGTAACCCTGTACCTCTATGATTGCCTGATCTGCCCTTCTTGATACTGACTGAATTGTTTTAACATGATGAACAGGTTTCTCTCCACCAGTCCTTTCTTTTTTCTTCACTTAATAATGGTTATTAAAAAAACAAAGAGCCTGTAGAACACAATTCGTACCTTCCTTTTGCTGCATCATGATAAGAAATAAAGGAAATAAATACCTTTTCCCTTCCTTTCACCACACCTCAACCTTGTGCACCGATAACAGTGGCGTTCTAAAGCATCATGATGACACTGGCTTGTTGATTTCTCCAGAATGCTGTAAGTAACGAAGATTTGAGGTTATGAACCAGCCCTGTTGCTGCCCACCTTTTTATCTTTGTGTAGATTTTCAAAGAGACCTCCCGTTTCACCGATCCTCACGTCACCATCCAAATATCCTACCTGGAAATCTACAATGAGACTTTGGTTGACCTTCTGTCCACCACTACAAGTCGTGGGACCCACGACGGGCCGATGGTTGTAGTCGATTGTCCACAGGGGGTTTATGTGAAGGGCTTATCTGTCCATTTGGTTGATCATGAAGAAGATGCTCTGAATCTCCTTTTTGAGGCAAGAAAATGGAAATTATTACACTTCACCTGATATATTTATAGGTTTAGCTGAGGGAGGAGGCAGTAGCAGCAAGAGGTGGGTGGTCAGGACATCTGAGGAGAGGTTCAGCCCTCCTTGTTCTCTTTATTGAGGGTAGAAGAGCTGGTAACATTTTGTAGCCCATGTTCTTGCAAGATAAAGTATCCCTGGGACAGCAATTCTGGAAGATCTCCATGGAAAAACCCTGGGTTTAGTGTAAGACAAGCAACAGAGGAAACATGCTGGGGTGAAACCAGATTGGAGACTCCAGGCAGCACCAAAATAACAAAAGGAGCCATGGAATGAGCTTTAACTTCAAAACAGAAGTCTGAGAGAGTCGGACAGAGCTCTCAGACAGCCCAAAATCTTCACCTTGGTTCTCACATAAAGGTGTCAGTGAGTTAGTACCAAGTGGATGATATTTGGGACATGCAGTGAGCTCGTGTTCTGATTGAAGGGTGTCACAGGCTCTGCAAAGTGAGGGTGGAACCAGGTGCTGAAGCCTGTAGGCTTCTAATTGTCTCCAATGTTGACTTCATCTGCAGGGTGAGACCAACCGAACAACAGCAGAGCACAAACTGAATAGAAATTCTTCCAGATCCCACTGCATCTTCACCATTTACATTGAGGTGAGAGCTCCAGGACTTTCCTAGGCACTCAAATATCTGATGGTCTTTACAGGGCTGGTTTTTAACATATTTCAGTTAAAAAGGATTAATTTTACTTTCCCTCTCAGTCTCATTTCAGTTTTTTCTCAGATGCCAGATGTGTTAACTCTAAGATATGCTTAGTGGACTTGGCAGGCTCAGAGAGGCTGAGCAAGACTGGAGTAAGTAGTGAAAGAACTTTGAGCAGTGGTGGAGGTGAACTGATGGCTTTTTGTCACCACAGATATCAGCCTGCAATAAAGAGGTGAAATGCTGACAAATTATCAGTCACATGGGCACATCAGAGGGACATTTGAGTGAGTCTGTTTGTTCTCAAAGAACCTCTGATTTTCCTCTTTACAAGGGACACAGCAAAGCCCTGGTCATGGCAGGAAAAATCTTGATGTTTTGCTGGAGCATTTGGGCTCAACAACTGGAACTTCCTGGGGTTCTCTGTGCCATCCTGTATAGATCAGGATGGAAACCCCGTGAACCCAGTGGTAACCCAGGCAAATGGATCATGTACCCTTTCAGAGGGCACTGAAAACTTACTTTGAAGCTTCAAGAAGCTCTAGATCAGGAATTTATTTGGTATGAGTTAGCTCCTTGCCCTCCCTGTCAATATGGAATGAAATTTTTGGTGAGATGGTGATGGAAACTTTGCCTTTTGGTCTTACAGTCAGAAGGTCGGTTACTGAAAGAGGCTGCGTATATCAACAAATCTCTATTGTTCCTTGAGCAAATCATCGTGGCCCTGGCTGATCCTAAGAGGGACCACATCCCCTTCCGGCAGAGCAAGCTCACACATGTCCTCAAGGACTCCCTGGGTAAGACCTGCAGGTTACCGTGACCACAAACAGTCTCAGTCAGGGGGCAGGCATGGACAACCCTTGTGGGGCAGAAATTGTTCTTCAGATCTACCTCAGCTTTCCCTGGGGCAACCTGAGGTTGGTTCCTCTCATTCTGAAGAGGGAGAAGAAACTGACTCCCAGCTGGCTCCAACCTCCCGAAGTTTGGAGATCCAGAAAGTCTCCTCTGAGCCTCCTTTTCTCCAATGCAGGCTCCCCAGTTTCCCCTCACTTCTGCCGCGCTTTTTAAATACTCTGCTTGTTTTTACGGCTTTCCCAGTTTCTATTCCCATATTGCTGCATCAAGAGATATGCATGCTGAGACATATTTCTCCTCTGTTCTTAAGTCATTCTGCGATCCTGAACCCCAGGGAACTTTGGAGGGACAATTGCAAAGTCTTTGTTCTCTGTAGCTTCTTGTAGTCCATTTTAATCAGCACAAACTGTAAAAATTATACAGAAAATGAAAAAAAACATTTCCCCCCCTTATATTCTTAGATTTTACTTATTTATTTTTTAAAAATTATTTTTCCAGGGGGGAACTGCAACACGGTCCTGGTGACAAACATCTGTGGGGAAGCTGCCCATGTGGAGGAGACTGTAAGTGGAACTGATCCCTGCAGAATTGTTCCTGCTTTCCCAGCAATGCCCCAGGTCCCACCCAACCCCTGTCCCTCATCCCACATCTCCATGGGTTTGCAACCCCTCCAGGGATGTGGACTCTCCCACTGCCCTGGGAAGCCTGGGACAGGACTGGACAACCCTTGTGGAGCAGTTCCTCAGGGCCAACCTCAAACCTCCCCTGTGGCAATTTGAGACTGTTTCCTCCTGTTATTTGGATCAGATGTAGAGGCTGCTGTGATTATGCATGAAATTATGAAAATGATACTATTGCTACCATCTCAGTTACATAAAAACTATGTTTTTCAGTTATCTTCTCTTCGTTTTGCTACCAGAATGAAATGGATCACAACAGAGCTGGTTGTCAACAAGACATCAAACTGTGAGGTACAGAGAGAATGGGAATGGGACAAGGATATTTATGTTAGATTGAGATAATCATAGAATTACAGAATCACTCAGGTTCGAGAAGCCCTTCAAGCTCCTCAAGTCCAATCACAAACCCAGCTGTCCCAACCGACTGCTAAACCCTGTCCCTCAGCTCCAGATCTCCATGACTTTGAAACACGTCCAGGGATGGTGATAGAACCCCCTCTCTGGGCAGCCTGTTCCAAGGCCTGATCACCCTTTCCATGGAGAGGTTTTTCCTCATGGTCAACCTAAACATTCCCTTGAGACCATCTCCTTGTATCCTGTCACTTGTTCCTTGTGAGAAGAGACCAACCCCCACCTATCTCCAACCCTCCTTTCAGATTGTTGTAGACAACAAGAAGGTGATGTTCTCCAGAAGCTGGGTTAATGCTGCTTCTCATCGGAATTTTTTTCTCCACTGGTGTTTAACAGTTTGCTTTTGTTTTCCTGCTAGGGAACAGTGAAAGCTTTGGAGAAGGAGATTAGTCTTCTGAAGCAGGAACTGGCCAGGCATGACAGCTTGGTAAGGAACTGCCAGTGGCATCTCAGAATCTAGTTAATGTTTTGGTAGCACTTTTGTTTTGAGAGTGAACAAGACAAGATGGAGAAATGGACCCATAAGAACCTCAAGAGGTTCAACAAAGCCAAGTGCAAGGTCCTGGAACCATTCCAGGTCAGGCTCTGAGCAACTTGCTGTGGTTGGAGATGTTCCTACTTCCTGCAGGGACACAACAAAGGTTTTGAAGATCCCTTCAACACAAACCATTCCATGATTCTGTGTTTCCATCTCAACATCCAGTCTTGTAATACTTATCCTTCAGCCTTCACATCCATGTTATATCTTCAACCCTCAACCACCACGTGTGTTTATTTTCAGACTCAGAACCACTGTAGATGTATTTTCCCCAGCCTTTTAAACCTCCTCTTGTGCAACTGGACTATGAAGGTGAAGTTCCTTGTCCCACTGAATCAGAGGATGCAAAGTCACAGAAATTAAACACAAGGCCTCTGGGAGTAGAGCAGTGCCAGCTACTCACCAGACTAGTCCTGGCTGAGCTGTAATTCATTGAAACTCTTGTCATTCACCATTTTTTTCCTTAGGCATCTCGTTCTTTGGTGACTTACGACCCTCTGACTGACATTCAGAGAGCAGAGATTAAGTCTCAAGTCCATAGGTACCTACAAGGAGCCATTGATGGAATTGATGTAAGTCTCTTTCTAGCAGACAAAGCCAGAAATATTGATTCCATCCTCGTTTTCTCCAAGACAGACTCAACAAAAATGTCTCTGGAAGAAACTGTCTTTCACCCTCAAAGCACTACAGAGCTGTACTTTTCTTTCTTTTTTTTTTTATGTTACTAACTTTCTCTTCATTTTCCTTTCATTTCTGCTTTTTTGGAAGCTCAAGGAGATTCTTCCTCACTCCTGAAACCATTGGAATTGGTTTCATTTGGTTGTGAACTAAAGAAACTGTGACAGAAGGGCAAAAGTTGCTGCAAGTTTGTTTTCCAAACGATTAGGTAACACTTTTGTTCGTAGGAAACACCACAAACACTCCCCCGCACTTTGTGTAATCCCTGTTTCTCAAAGCCTGTTTTCTGCCTCCAGCACACAGGAGAGGAATAAGGGTGGACTAGGTGAAAGGCTGGACAGAAGCCTCCCATCTCCTGGGCTGTGTCCCCAGCAGTTCAGGGGGATGACTAAGCCCTGCTGCTCTGGGCTCGTCAGCACAGCAGAGACCTAGAGCTAGTGTAGCGGGACCAGAGGAGGTTCCAGAGATGCTGCTCTGAGGGTGGAACCTGATGGTGTGGGACAAGCCTGGAGAGCTGAGGGGTTCAGCTGGAGAAGGGAAACTCTGGGGAGACCTTAGTGTGACCTTTAGTGCTTAAAGAAAGATGTGTGTGTGTGTGTGTTTATCAAGGTTTGCACTGACAGGACAAGGAATGATGGTTACACTCAAAGAGGGAGATTCAGACTGGATAGAAGAACTTATTACTGCTGAGGGTGGTGAGAAGACCCTGGCACAGTTTGCCCAGATCCTGGGAACCATCCCGGGATGGTTGGGGATGTCCCTGCTCACTGCAGGGATACTAGATAAGCTTTGATGTTCCCTTCCAGCCCAAACCATTCCATGACTCTGTGAAATGCCAAGTAGCATCGCAGTCCGCAAGGTCAGTAGATGCCACCTAGGTGATTTGTAAAATTACTGCCAATAATTGTGTTCTCCATGGATTCTACCACAGCGGAGCAGATTCTTCTCTTGAAAACCCTCCTCAGTGTGAGCAATGTATCCCCTGCCCAAGTGAATCTCCACTGCTGGAGAAAGGTGACTCCTCTTGAGGGCAAAAACCTAATAAGGGACAACCAGAGCCATCACAATCTAGTGTCTGAGTGGGTTCAGCTCAGCCTCGTGTAGAAATGCTTCTCCATGTCTTCACTGTCCACTTCTCTTCCTCAGATAGTGAATGTCAGGCAAGTCCAGGAGGTATTTAAGCAGTTCAAACAGATCATAAGGTAAGAAACCTTGATTTCACCCTAACTCAAACCACTCTTTTCTTTTCTATCCAAGCCTGTTGCTTTTAATATTGAAGTTTAGAAGTTCCACCAAGCTTTTTTTGTGAGATCTTCAGTGGTGAAGAGGGAATGAATTGTAGCTGGAAACACCATTTTGGACAAATTCTGCTCCGCTTGGCACAGACCTGTTTCCTCTAACCTGATGAAAGTTAGTTTATAAAGTGAATGAGAGAGGAAAAATCCTAAAAATGAGGACAAGCATCTTCCATATCATGACATCAAGGGAAACAAACGTGGACAGTGAAGGGCTGGGTTGATGGTTGGACTGGGTGATCTTGGAGGTCTCATCCAATTTTAATGATTCTATGACTCTATGAAATAAGAGTATTAGGGCAACCCAGCCTGGGTTAAAATAGCCAAAAATAACTTCCTTATTGAAGAGGTGAATAGAGATCATAGGAAAACAAAGGAAGAGGAGAATGGAGAAAGGTCACCATGGTTAGGGATAAGAATCAGCAGTATGGAGGACTTTGGGAATGATTTTACTGGTAAAAGATGGTTTTCTTTGGGAATTTGATTTTATGGACACAATGGTAAAGGGCTGTTTTCTCTCTCAGTCAACAGGAGCATGAGGTGGAGACCAGATTACGAAGCAATTACATCTTGGTGGACAAAAATGACTTTGCTGCTGTTTCTGCAGTTGAGAAGGTAATTTCTTGTGCATGAACCCAGCTCATAAACCATCTCCAAAACATGAATCTATCTGCCATAATGTTAATTTTCTCAACTTCTCTGCTTTCCTCCATTGCATATTGAAGCTCAGGAACATTAACAGGATAAACTGGTCAAGAACTCATGTAGAAGTGCAGCAGTTAAACCAGAAATACAGATATGGACTCTAATAATCTGCTTTTTTGTTACTTATTTCCATCTGTGAAATAGTTCCTCTCCAAAATGGTTATTTCCTTGCCTTGATAAGGTGGATAAAATAATCCTTAGCTGTTATGCAGAGTCAAACCCATGTCCCATAGCTGAACTGAAGACACTTTAAGGTGTTTGGAAGAAGAACCAGAGGGAAAACATGGATTATTTATACAACAAACCTAAGTTTCTAACAGATCTGTTATTTAAAGATGTAGAAATCAAACACAAACCTGATTCAGGTGTATTTTAGGGCTTTCATAGTTGCATAGTAGAAGAAATTGTAGAAGAAATGTAGTTATCTTTCATATCTTCACAAAATGAAGCCTTCTAAGGGGGCTTTTAGTTCTCTAACGGTATACCTAGGTTATTGTCACCTTAAGTGACCATTTGGCACATGAATTTGAGGAAAATTTGGGCTCTATTTTAGTTTTGACTTCATCCTTATGGATAATTTTCTTGGTAGAACCAACAGATTTCCAGATCCGACTGGTGGACAAGAGCTATGGAGCTTTTATGGTGTGGACAGCAATGGATGGAGTCTTCTTGGTCCATGCTTTCTTTTTGTCTACTTTTCCAGGCAGGTATTCATGGTGTGGACAACCATTTGGTGCAGGAAGAGGACCGACAGGATTTGGTGACCAGAAGTGCTCT
This sequence comes from Upupa epops, assembly GCA_013397515.1. Lineage (NCBI taxonomy): Eukaryota > Metazoa > Chordata > Aves > Bucerotiformes > Upupidae > Upupa > Upupa epops. Next base: position 85,938 of record VZRI01004364.1, on the reverse strand, counting down.
TTTGTCACCCAAACAAAGTGGGAAGAAGAAATCCAGGAGGAACAATGAGCAACCCAGGTGAGTTTAGTACCCAGACAACTTTCTGTTTGGTAACATTGGGTCACAATGACCAGATCTGGTTAAGACGTGATGGAGAAAGGCAGAGATGAATCTGGTGGCTCTGAAAGTTCTGTGTTTCCTTAAGGTTGATGTTCCACCGTGGTGCTGGGAAGGTTTGTGCTGTTGGATGTTATGGAAGTGCATGCGGCCAGCAGGCACAGCCTGTGGGAGGTTGGACCACTGTTACAGGGATGATGAGGAACAGCTGAGGGAACTGGCGTTGTTTAGTCTGGAGAAAAGGAGGTTGAGAAGAGACCTTACTACTGTCTACAACTACCTGGAAGGAGAGTATAGAGAGGTGGGAGTTGTTCTCACAAGCCACCAGTGACAGAACAGGAAATGGCCTCTAGTTGTGCTAGGGAAGGTTTAGATAGGACATTAGGAAAGATTTCTTCACTGAAAGAGTAGTCAGAAATTGGAACAGACAATCCAGGAGGGTGGTGAAGTCACTGTCCTTGAAGGTGTTCAGAAAACAAGTAGATATGGCCCTGGAGAATATGGTTTAGTGGTCATTGTGGGGCTGATTTGATGGTTGTAATAGATGGTCTTGGAGGTCTCTTCCAACCTTAATGATTCTATGATTCTTCCATGCTGGGTGTGAGGGGTGGACAAGGAAAGGCCACCACATCTCCAGGGCTTTTCAAACCCTTCATGGATGAGGACTCCATCACTACCCTGGGCAGCTTGGAGAAGATAGATTAAGAGAATAAATTTAGAGAGGTAATTTAGACCAGCAAGTAGTAGAGAGCAGAGGAAGGTCCTTCAGTTTATAGAGGTGCTGTCCCTGTGCTGATGCAACAGCTTCTGTGGCCAAGAGCATCAACTTAGTCCCTCCATGACATGTTACAGAGGAGGGGAACCACCAAGGATAGTGTCCATGTCCTCTGTGCTGTTCTGATTTTGGGGAGATGGAAGGACGTTTAGCCACTACTTTGTGTACCTTGTTCAAGTCACATTGACCATCTCTTGCAGGTGGAGTTTGTGGAGGTGAACAAGGGGAGGAGAACAGAGAAATTAATCAGGTTCACCTTTTGCCCTTACATCAGGAAACAAGTGATGGAGAGAGATTCTGATAATTTTTCACAATCAAAAAGTCAAGGAATGACTTCCACCAAGGATTTGGAGATTAAAGAAGAAGGAAAGAAACAGGATCCAGCAAATACTGAAGCAAAATTCTCCCAACCACCTTCCACAGAGGATTTCCAGCAGCCTAGGTAAGTTTTCCCTGCTTCAGAGGAAAGGGATCTGGAGATCTGCATTGCTTGGATGCAGAAGGACATTGTAGGATGGTGTTGGCCACCAGTGGCTGGAGATGAGCCTGCTCAGGTGGCCGAGAAGGCCAACAGCATTAGCGCAGGTGTGGCCAGCAGCATCAGGGCAGCAGTCATCCCCTGGGCTGGGCACTGGGGTGGTAACACCTTGAATCCATCAGTCAGGTCTGAGTCCCTCACTCACTTCCAGAAGGACATGGAAGGGCTGGAGTGGGTCCAGGGAAGGACAATGGAGCGGGGGAAGGGGATAGAGCACAAGGAAAAGGTCTGGAGAGCTTCTGAGTGGGAAGTGGGGAGTTTTTGAACTACAGAAAAGTTGTTTCAGGGAAGACCTGTGGGCTCTCCACAACTCCCTGAAATTCAGGAGGTTGGAGCAAGGAGGGGTGCAACCTCTTCTCCCTGGAGGCAAGTGGCAGGATGAGAGGAAATGGATGAAGCTGCACTAGAGGAAGTTTAGGCCGGATGTGAGGAAGAATTTCTTCACTCAGAGGGTTATCAATTATCAGAACAGGCTGCCCAGGGCAGTGTTGGAGTCCTCATCCTTGGAGGGATCTAACAACATAATTTAGTGATGACTGGTGACCTGGCAGTGCTGGGTCGAAGGCTGGATTTGATGATCTTAAATGCCTCTTCCAATCAAAGAGATTGGAAGATTAAAGGTCCTCTTTTCAGGGAAGACTCTATTTTGAGTCTGCTTTCATGGATGGTGTCATCCTGTAGGGCCGAACAATATGACCCATGTTTTCAAGTATCTGAATTCCCTTGCAGCTCTCCTCCACCCAAGGCTGAAGCATTTGAGTTGTTCAAGAAGGAGGGTGGAAGTGAGATCAGCCGTATCTTTAAGGAGAACAAAAGCATCCTCCGAGCCAGGAAGTCCAGGAGCAGCACTTTAGCACAGAGGATCAACTCCATCAAGCGTGAGATGGAGGATGTCCAAAACACTCTGGAGGCCCAGAAGCAGAAGCGGAGGCTGCAGGGTGAGTTGCAAGGATTTAGCTGAAGAGAGGAGATTCTGGTTTCAAAGCAGTTCTGGTGGTGTCACCACCAGACCATCAGGGCACTGGGGCAGGTTGGGTTTCCTGGATGATGCTCTGCTGATTTTCTCTTCCCATTTAGAGATTTTTATGACCCAGAAGGTCTAATCTTGCTTGTGGTTAAATGAAGAGTACATCAGTTTGAACTTGTATCAAAGTGAGTGTCTGTCTTTTCATGGGCTTCTTGAGGACAAGTTGATCATGAGCTACCAATATGCCTTCATGGCCAAGAAGGCCAATGGTCTTCTGGGGTGCATGAAGAAGAGCTTGGCTAGTAAGTCAAGGGAGGTTCTTCTCCCACTCTGCTCTGCCCTGGTGAGGCCACTCATGGCGTCCTGCATCCAGCTCTGGGCTTCCCAGGTCAAGAGAAACAAGGAACTACTGGAGAGTGTCCAGTACATGCAGAGATTGGACTAGATGATCTCCAGATGGTTCTTTGAGGTTGTTGCTCTTCATTGGAATACACTGTCCAGGGAAATGGTAGAGTCACCAACCCTGGAGGTGCTCAGAAAAGCTGTAGACATGGGTCTTCAGGACTTGGTTTTGTGGGCATGGTGGGTTTGGGTTGATGGTTGGACTTGATCTTAGAGGTCTTCTCCAACTTTAATGATTCCATGATTTCTGATATCTCCTACTGGTGGTTTATTGTGGCTGCTGGAAACCACAGGAATAAACCAAGTTGAGGGAAACAAAGAAATTGAGACGTTTATCATAGGAAGTAGCTCTGGCTTCACTGTCCCCAAGAGAATGACCATCCTTTTGCCTCAAACTCATGACCAACAATGGAGAGTTCAAGCAGTCATGAAACCCCTCCAATGGGTTCTCCTGGAGGTTGTCCTTGCGCAGAGCCTGGACCCTCCTCTTCAACTACACATGTCCCAGTTCAGGAAGGGCTGAGCGGGTTCAGTTCAGCAGTGACTTCTGGCCCACATCAGTCCACCATTGGGCTTGTCCAAAGAAATATGAGTCCTGTAGTCAACCTCAGCATAAAAGGATAACTATCATGTGGTAATGATTGTCCTTTGTTCCTCTCCAGCCTCATGAAAGACCTTCTCTTCCTTTTTTCACCCTCTAGGAGAGTATGTCCAGGAGAATGGGGAGATCATCATTGATGAGAAAGAGTTTTTACTCATCATGAAGCTGAAAGACCTGAAGGAAGAATATAGGTCTGGTTATGCTGAACTACAGGATCTGAAGGCAGAAATCCAGTACTGCCAGCGACTGGTGGACCAGTGCCGGCACAAAGTCATCTCAGGTACTGGCTCACCAGGATAGTGTCTGAATGGTCTCCAGTTCAACTGGAAATGGCACTGGGGCACTTCAAAGTGTTGGGGCACCTATTGAGGGGCTGGAATGTGGACAGAGAAGGGTAATGGTGCTGCAGAAGGGGCTGGAGCACAAGGAGCAGCTGATAGAACTGGAGGGGGCATTGAACTGGAGAAAAGAAGTCTCAGGGGAGACTTCTGGCTCTCCAACTCCCTGAGCTTCAGGAGGTTGGGGGTCAGTCTCTTTTCTTCAGGATGAGAAGAACTAGCCTCAGGTTGTCCCAAGGGAGACTGAGGCTGGCCTTGAGGACAAATTTCTGCCCCACAAGGGTTGTCCAGGCCTGACCCAGGCTGCCCAAGGCTCTGGGGGAGTCCCCATCCCTGGAGGGGTTGCAAAGCTGTGGATATGTGGGGTGAGAGACAGAGGTTAGTGAGGTCCTAGCAGTGCTTGGGGAACACTTGGACTTGAGGAACTTAAAGGACTTCTCCAACCCAAACAGCTCAGTATACGCCAAGTCCACCATCCCCTGGGATCATTTTTCTTGCTGCTTTCCAAACCTTTTTTTATTGCTCCAGATTCTCTCACAGCTGATGACAACCTTCAACACCAAGTTGGAAGGGACCTTTAAGATCATCAAGTCCAACCTTCTATCCAGTACTACCAGGACACCCCTAACTCTGTCCCTCAGCACCGGGTCCACATGTTTCAATTCCTGCAGGAATGGTGACTTCCCCACTACACTGGGCCAGGCTGCTCTCAAGATGGTCAAATCAGAGTTCCTCTTGCTCTGGAATGCAGGAGTGGTGCCATCTCGTGGTCAACCACCTCTGCGAACTGTCCCCAGGGTCAGTCATCCTGTCCCAGGCAGCAAAGACAGGCCCTGTCTTTGCTTTTAAGAAACTTTTCTACTGATTTGAAATTTTAGAGCATGGAGTTCTGGGGTTCCATCTAGAATTTAAAAGCCTTGAGGTCCCATCTCAGAATTTAAGAGCCTCAAGGTTCCATCTCAAAATATAAGAGCCTTGAGTTCCCATCTAAGAGTTTTGGAGCCCTGAAGTTGCATCTCAGAGTTTAGGGGCACCAAGGTCCTGTCTGGACCATGGACAGGGAGCAGCCCTCAGCTTTTTGGTCATTGCAACTCTTTATTGCTCTGCAGAGTTTGAGATCTGGTACAACGAGTCCTTCCTTATCCCTCCCAACCTGCTGGAAGCTCTGAAGCCTGTTGGGAACATCAGACCTGGAATGATTCCTATAAATAGAGTTATGTGCCTGGTGAGTTGTCCTGGTGATATGGAGAACAACTATCTGGAGATGCCTTCACATTGGCTTTACTATGGAAAGGCTGGTTGAGGATGGAAGGGTTGAAATCCTCAGTGTCCCAGCACACTGCTCAGTGCTACCACCAGTGGCTGGGAGGTGGTTTCTCCTCCATGTAACCTGCAGTGTTTACACTGTCTTCTGTGTTGTGGCAACCAGAAGCTGACCAACACAAACCCAACACTGTGAGGTGCCAAGAATATGTCTTGATGAAGCACCTTTCCCTTAAGCTTCTTGACTTCTTTTGAGTTGTTCTCTGAGAGAAGGTCTCTGGGGAGACCCTTGTGTGGCGTTTCAGGGATTAAAGGGGACCTTAAGGAAGATGGGGTGAACTTTTCAGCAGGGGCTGCTGTGGGAGGACAAGGAGTGACAGTTAAACGCAAAGAGGGAGATGTAGAGAGAAGGAAGACCTTGTTGATGCTGATGGTGGTGAGACCCTGGCCCAGGTTGCCCCAAGAGGTGGGAGAAGCCCCATCACTGGAACCATCCTAGAGCAGGCTGGACTTCAGGACTCTGAGAACCTGGTTTGCTTGTGGATGACCCTGTTCACTGTGTATGGAGGTTGGACTGGATGAAGTTTGAAGGTGTCTCCAACTCAACCTATTCCATGACTCTATGAAGTCATTCCAGGTTTTGGCCTTCAGACATAGACCTGATGAGGAAAGAGCAGAAAAAAACCACCAACCCAATCCACTTTAGATAAAGCTTGATGACATTCAACAGGAAACCCCTGACCACCTGCATGGGTTTGGGATGTCACTCATTGGAAATCATAGAATCATCAGGGATCAGAAGGGACCTTGAAAGATCATTTAGTCCAATCCCCTTGTAACAGTAGGACACCCTGATCAGGTCCAGGCAGGTTTCAAATGTCTCCAGAAAAGGAGACTCCACAAACCCCTCCGGCAGCCCCCTCCAGCGCCCCATCCCCCTTCCCAGGTAGAAGTTATAGAATGGGTCAGGGTTGGAAGGGACCACAGGATCATCCAGTTCAAACTCCCCTGCCAAGCTAGGTCACTTCTACTCACCCCAGCTCCTCAATGAAACTCCTTTAGATGGTTTCCAGCCTTGGATTTCTTTTCTGCTGGTTCCTCCTCTTGTTCCTTTTACTGAGCAGTTCATTGCAGCTTCCCAATCTGTGTCACTGGTTCGTACTGGTCCAAGTGGCAACCATCTCTTTTTCTTCTGGAGATTTATTTTTTACCTAGGACCATTTTTACTACTCTAACCCATTTCTCCAGGGTGTGAACTTTCACTGTGGGCTTGGCTTGGTTTGGCCACCGCCAGAATGTCACTGTCACCTTCTCCAGGTGACTCATGAACCATCACAGGAGGGGACCGAAGTATCTTCTACAGTTGTCCTCAAAACTAGTGTGAGGCAAAGCCTCAGCTTTGAGGAATTTACACTAGATCTTCTCACCTAAGATGTGAGACGGTGGGACCTTTCACTTCCGAAGCTTTGGAGATGGTTGAGTCACTGTTGGAGAGGACCTGTTGACTTCTGTTTCTCCAGTGTCATGTGAAATGGGGTCTGTTGGCAGGAGGAAGATGAGCAGGAGAAGTTTGAGCAGATGCAGGAGACAACTCTTCCAGACTCCCCGGCTTCTGTCTCCTTCTACAGGGCAAAGATGAAGACTGATCTAAAGGTAATTGGGGTTGGGCCATGATTCCACATCTTACTGCTGGGTGGGGTGTAGGATTCTTCCATAATGGACATTGTTCTGATCAGGGTCTTCTGGAAGATGCTGGTTGGGTTCTGTAGCACAGTTGAGTTCTTGGAAATGTTCTTTGGTGGATAAAAAAGCCCCATCCTGTGTTGGTCTTCTGCTAGAAACGAATCTCAACACTTCTCACTACTGAGGTCCTGACCTTAGTGGGACTTCAAAAAGGATCAAGCTTGATGTGTAATGGGGTTGCACAAGGACATCAAGAAGGGTTTTCAATGAAAACACCTCAAACTCAGCTCTTGACAGGAGAATTTTCAAGAGCTTCTTGTGTCCTCCTTTGGTCCTGCTGGGATCTGCCATTGTTGATGTGATGGGGCTGCACCTTTGGGGTAGGCATTTTGTGGGGTTTTTTCCAAGAAAAAAAAGCTTTGATGGATAAAAATTCCATTTCGGTTTCCCAATGGCAGCACACATACTCCAGAACCATGACGTCTCTCAAGAAGATGCAGAAGAAACGTGGGGTCATCACAACCGTCACGTAGGAGATTTGGGGCTCAGAATCTCATGTTCATGCCTGTAAAGGATTTATCACAAATAAAAAGGTAGGGAAAAAACCAACCCTCCAGGTTTTGTTTCAGCACCTCTGGAAATCATGACCAAGAGATTCTGGTGGGAGCAAGCTGAGCTGGTCCTACCTCCAGCCTTCCCAGTGCTTGGGGTCTCCTGGGCTTGTTCCTGATGGACTTGACACTTTGGATGGAGTCATCATGTCAGGGTTCAAGGGAAGGGCTATTGATATTGTCTCTGTGGGCTTCTGTAAGGCCTTTGACGTGGTTCTACCCATGTCCTTCCCTCTACATTGCAAAGAGATGGGATTGGCTAGGTTGAAGTTGCCCAGAAAGGTGGAAGAAGCCCAAGCCCCATCCCCATCCCAGGGCAGGTTGGATCTCGGGGCTCTGCGCAGCCTGCACTTGGGGATGTCCTTGCTCAGTGCAGGGGGTGGGACTCAAGAAGTTTTGAAGGTCCCTTCAACCCAAACCAGTCTAGGATTTGATTGTTCTGTGACCTTTGCTAGTCAAGATCTTCAAAGATCTTTTGGAAGTCCTCTTCAGCCTCTGGCACCAGTGCAATTTTTATACCAAATACCCAGCCAAGAGAGTCTCAGTGCTCCTGAGCAGCATCCAGTGACCCCTTATCTCACCCTCGTGTCATCCCAGTGACCCCTGTACCTAACCCATGTCACTCCAGTACTCCTGAGAGCTCTCAGAGACCCCATGTATCACCCCAGTGCTCCTGGGCATATCCCAGTGACCCCATTATCTCACCCCAGTGACCCCACATCTCATCACAGTGCCATCCCGGTGTTCCGGGCAGATCCTTGTGATCCCGTATCTCCCCCCAGTGATCCTGAGCAGATCTGTGGTCCTATATCTAACCTTGGTGTTGTCCCAGTGATCCCTGAGAGATCATAACAGACCCAGATGTAATCCTAATGACCCTGGGGAGATCTTGGTGACCCCGTTGTCACCCCAGTGCTCAGTGACCCCATATCCCACCACAGTGCCATGCCAGCGCTCTCGGGCAGCTCCCAGTGCTCCCGCAGCACATCCCTGCACCCCAAGGACACCCCCACCACTCCACAACCGCTCCACATGTCCATTGAGCCCCCCTGTGCCATCCCCGGTAGGACTCCCATTGCCATCCCGGGGGTCGTTTCCCCGTTCCCCGGTGCCCTCTGGAACCGAGCAGGCGGCGCGGCGGACAGGGAGGGAGGAGCCGCCGGGGCCGGGGCGGACTCGCTAGAGGCGCCCAGGGGCGGGCAGGGCAGGGCAGGGCGCGGATGGCGGGGGCCTGGCGGACGATGTGAGGACGACGCGGCGGCGGCNTCCCTCCCCGACAGCGCCTGGCCCGATCATGGGGGATTTCTACGACCCGGAGCACCCGACCCCGGAGTAAGCGCGGGCCGCGGGCCTGGTGGGATCGACTAACCAAGCCGAACCGAGCCGGGATAAACTCGCTGCTGCTTTTTCCCTCCTTCCTGCTTCTCCTCCTGCTTTTCTTTCCCTCCTCCTCCTTTCCCCGGGGCGCGTCGGGCGAGCGGATGGGGGAGGCCGCACATCCTCGGCTTTGCGTGAGCGCCGCGGCCGGGCCAAGCCGGGGGAAGG
>VZRI01004364.1:34306-77095 GCA_013397515.1 Upupa epops | reverse complement strand
CAGCGCAGTGGAGGGGTAGGGGGCATGAATCGGAGCGGGCCTCGGGGCGGTGGGGAGGGTCAGCCCTTGTCCTGCCTTCCTTCCTTCTTTCCCTCCCTGCCCCCTACTCTTTCCTAGGGGTTATGGGGAGTTGCGGACGTGTCCCCCCAGGGGGGGCCATTTTCCCCCTCGATATTATTATTATTATTGTTATTATTACTATTTTTTTCCCAGTGTGCCCGAACCTTTTTATTTTGCTTCTTGAGGCTTCCCCTGGCCTGACCCCATTTTCTGACAGGAGGAAGGAGCCAGGCAAAAAAAAAATCAAAGAGGTTGGGAGGGAGAGCACTCTAATGGCCGGTGGACTTTAGTTCTCCTCTGTGCTGGGGATTTTCACTCTCTCCCCTCTAACATCACGCCAGAGCCACTGGCTTTATCGCTTCTGAGCAAGCCATGCAGTTCCTGCAGGCAGCGAAGAGGTTTCTTCCCCCCCCTCCCCCCTTGTTGTTTCTGAATACTGTTTTTACATTTTTAGACTTCCTTTGCAAAGGATTCGGGTACTTCATAAAGTTAAGCATGTGCTGCATCCCCGATATGTAGTCAGCTCTAGGGTGGACACCACCACTGTGTAAACTGTTTGGATTGGAGGCAAAGCTAAAAACGGTGTGTTTGGAGGCAAAGACAAGAGTAAACCTTTTTTGAGCCAATGCTACAGGTTCTGTCTGTGCCTGTCTGGAGCAGCTGAGGATCTGTTTCAGACGAAAACTATGTCTGTGGCTGGACATTCTAAAATTAGTGATAGATGGACGATTGTAGTTGGAATCTGGGTTGTGTTTTGTTAGAGGTGGCTTCTGCTTTGCTCTTCTGGGATGGGAGAGCTGGGAGCAAGTCTGCACTTGGTTTCTGTGAGATTAACCCCACTGGTGAGCAACAGTACTGTCCTGAATGACTTTTTAGGTTCAAACAACTGTCTTTATCCATCCAAAAAGTTTTGACTTTATTATTTTATGTTTGTAGCGTTGTGGTGAGCTTGACCTGTAAAACCGTTGGGAATGATGTTGGCTGCCTTGACCCTGAATTCTCCAAAGAACCCAGAGCTGCTCTAATGACTTTTTTGAAGGACTATTAATTTTTTGGTGTGCCTTTGGAGCTTTTTTTTTGGTGTGTGTTTTGAGTGGTGTTTGGTTACAACCAAGCTGAGGTGGGTGCTGGAGATGGTGGCTTCCCTCCATCCTTGAGGCTTTGGTGGTGCATGGCTTGATTTTGGTAGAGTTAATCTTACAGCTCATGGTGTGGGGGGTTTGGAGTATGTTACTTAGGGCCTGGAGGTGATAAATTGCCTGTCACAGACTTCTTTTTCATGGCAGTTACTCACAGCATCATTTGGATTGGAAGGGACCTCTAAATTATCTTGACCACCCTTCTAGATGAGGTTGGTTGAAGCCCCTTGAGATCTGCCAAAGATGAGGTATCATTGCTGCTAAGATGGAGCAGAACTGCAGGTGACTTCAGCACATGCTGGTGGTGCTTACTGGAGTTTCCCTGTCAGACAAGAAGTTCCGTTTGCCTTTTGCCTGGTTGGTCCTTCTTCATGTCACACTCAGCAGCCAGACTTCAGGTTCTTGAGAATGTCGGTGTCCAGCCAGAACAGCTCATTTCATCTCTGGGTGCTCAAGTTTGAGCTCAGCCTAAGTTTAGAGCTGCCACTAACCTCCAGACATGGTCTGCAGTTTCTCCATGGAGCTTTCTGATGCCAGCTTGGACCTCCTAGATGGATCTTCTGTGAGCAGAAGAAACTTCATCTCCTCATGTTAACGGAGCAGCCAACGCAGCCAAACTTGGGATGAGCAAGCGCTTCCTTTGAGAAGACACCAAGATCACCCTGGCTGCAGCATACCAAGGGTGGAGAACTCCTCAGTCAAAGGACGTGATGGTGGGGACATTGTACGCAACCATTTGGGTCATGTTGAGAGCCTCAAAAAGTTCTTCAGCTGGTGGCTGCATGTTACGATAGAATCTGAACATGCTGCAGCAGGTTTTCTTGCGCATCCATGGCTGAGATTAATTTATCTGCTCCTTCTGCTGCAGGTGGACTTGCCCAGCTTGAATTAAGCCCCATTTTTGTGGGCAGAAGAAGCTAGTGGACACTTTAGTGCTTGGGTTGCTTTAACTCCTGTTATTTTTTCCATCCCATTGGCAGCTGGATTCTGTTTTCTGCTTTTCTTGAGAGCAAACCATTAGTAATGCCAGGAATTGCCTTCTCCTGGGGTTTTGTGACTGAACTTTGGGTTGTCTCATTATTGGGTTTTGATGGAACCTCTTGGCTTGTCCTACATGGATTCTCATGCAGCTCCTGCCCACCGCTCTGCCCTCTCTCCATTTCCATCTACTGCTGATTTAATGCTGATAAATAGGAAAATGGTGGAATTTTCCAGCTCTTCCTGTTGGATTTCAGCATTTTATGTCTGTGGATCCAGTGTACCTCCTTGGAGTAATTAAAGAGGAGGAAAGTGGCATCTTCTGGATGTCTGGAGTGACCTCAAGGCTCTCAAAACCAGGGAATTCTGCAGCTTTTAAGCTACCTGTGTGGGGTGTTTTGAGTTCTGAGTCATTCTGCTGGGCCTTTAGTGATAAAAATGCTACAACCCTGTTTCTTCCCCCACTCCAGTCATTGACAGTCAATCACAGATGCTACAGCCCCGTGAGAACGCAAGCACTGACATGTATCAGGACCTGAAATTCAAGTGAAATGTGGTCTAAGAACCTACATTTAACCTCAAATATTGATATGGGAAGAAGAGATGTTAGAACAAGGCAGAACCTGGATGTCAAGCAAATTTTGAGGACTAAACTCAGGTCCTCAAAACTGGACTTAACCAACCATTGATTTGATGGTTTCCACATCATCAGTTGCCGGTGTGTTATTTTCACATTAAGCTGGACTTACTACCCCAGCCCCATTGGAGTTAATGCCCTTGATTCTCCAGGAATTGGTTTTGGATAGATCTCGGGGGGTTTTTTTTCATTTATTGAACTGAAAGTGGCTCCCAGGATGTCTGTGGCCTCCAATTTAACCTGCTGGACAGGTTTTGTCATAGAAGATTAAACTTCCATCTCCAATTGCATAAGAAATGAAGACTCCTTCACAGTCACATGCTGACCTTAAGCCTGGCCTAAGTGTTACAGCCTTTTATTTATGACTGAGACTCCAAAAGTTTTTGGGATTCATGGTGCAAATTGCTGCTTCTACCCCTTGGAATCTGAATGTAGGGTTGGGAAGTATCTTCTGGTTAAGTTTGGGTTGAGATTGGGATGTTCTGGGAACTTCAAGCTGGATTATGGAAGCTCTTGGTGGGATGGTTGTGGCTCAAGGTGAGATTTCATGGTGTAAAGCTTGTAGCGCACATCTGTGGAGAACTTCCCCTCCCTGGATCGCAGGGGACAGGAGAAGGGAATGTTGGGGACTGCTGAGGTGACATTTCTCTACTCCAAGGATGACTGGTGACAGCAAACCTCCAGCTTCAGGTGTGGTTTAACCTCCTGAAGCAGATAGACACACCAAACAGAGCCAAATCTTGATTTATGGGGGATTTCAGAAGACCAGAGATGGTCACGGGGGTCCTTGTCCTGCTTGTCCTGTGGGTTTGGTGCTGCCTTGGGAAGCTCCAGGTGGAAAAGGAAAACCCATGATGGTGAATCCTGCTGAAGGTCCTTCCCCACTGATGAAGGATGAGTAGAACCCCCCTTGTTTTCACCAAGGGCAGAATACTGAGAGTGCCTGAGAGGACCCTCCCCCTTTGAGGGAGCGGCATTGCCATTCTCCTATGAGGTGTCTGTGGGCTTTTAACCGTTTTTTAGCACCTTCTTACCCAGAACTATCACTGACGTTAGGAGAAGCCTCCTAGTCTTTGTGTCCAGCTGCTGATTTCTCTGCCAGGAGCCTGTAGCCATGCTTGTAAGCTCAAATAATTCTAATTCTTATGATTATTTTAAGGTATACCTTGTGCTTTAGGGTTCTTGGGGTTGAGGAGGAAGCAGTTAAGTCAAACCTGGGGTTTACTTAAGGATGATGTTTGATTTTTCTCCTTCTTTTCAATGAACTTACAGGGGGTTTGACTGTAAAACTTCAGTAGAGCCTTACGAGCCTCGTTGTTTCATATGGGTTTGAAGGAATTTTGCCTTGGAAGGTCAGAACCCTCCCTCAGGGGATGTAACTGGACAAACTTACTTCTTATAATCGGTTTTACTCTGCTAGGACAAAATTTTTGTTGCTTGGCTGCTGTGTGTGTTTAAACCAGTGTCTTTGGAGGTTTAAAATGTCCTTGGGCTGAAAAACCTGAAAAAAGGTGGGATTTGACACAGATAAAAGGTGGGGAATGGGGATAAAGCCCCTTGGTGACATTTTGAAGTCACACACTGAGCTGGGAGCCCATCCTGAACTTTTTAAGCCTGGCCTAAATGTGCTACAAAGGAGGTTTTAATGTGCCAGCCTTTGGGTTTGATAGAAATTGTTCAGTGAGGTGCTACCGATTTGGTTTAGTGTAGGGTCTGTGGATTTAATGTAGGGTCTGTGGGCTCTGTGGGTTTTAAGTTTCTGGTTACAGTGCATATTTTAGGTTTCTTTGTGCAGTTCCCATCATCCACTCCTCCTGCCATCCCCCAGCGGGGAGGCAACAATGTCAAACCCTCTTGCACCTTCCCCTGCTTATGAATGGGAGGTGATAAAGGGCTTTTGTGTTAGATCCAGCCTCATCCTTCCTCCGGGGCAGCTCCAGGCCTGGGTTCAGGGACCCATTAATTGCTTGAGGATTGAAATTTCTCCTTCCCTACTCCCAGAGGAAAAAGCTGTCCAAGGAGTGATGTGGGTTTGTACTCTCTTTTTAGCACCATCCTAAAAAAAACCCACAAACCCTCAACCTGTGCCTTTTTACACTCCTGCAAAATCTCTTCTCTGACCTGCAACAGGAGCAGCAGAGAAAGCAAATTGTTTCCAAAAATACTGATTTTCCCTCTTTTATTTCTTCTCATTATCTTTAGGGAGGAACTGCCCTGTTTCTAGCTTGATCAGACTAGAAGTCCATTTGCTGGCAAAACCCCGCCATTTTACCTCCTACCCTGTTTTTTTCCCCTCCTTTATTTTCCCCAGCTGCAGAGAACTGAATATGAATGCGCCCAGTGAGAATTCATAAGGCTGTAAGTTCTCCATACTGTGGCTTGAATCTGTTGTTGAGGGACTTCTGCACCATCTCAATGAGAATCAGAACCCTGGGGGCTTCCTTCCAGGCCAAAGTTGATTTCTTAATCTTCTTGCTATTAAATCCTTAAAATGGCTCTTTTTGGGATTTCTTCTTAGTCTGTAAAGTTCATTTCAAGGGCGGTGCATTCGAAGGAAGCTTTTCCTTACCATTACAGGTGACACCATGCTCCAGTAACCCACAATCTGAGGAAAAAACCCTTCCTGCCATTTTGGGGCTGTTCAAAATGTCCTTTGAACCCATTTTCTTTGCCCTCTGTAGTCACCTCCCAGCATGTTCAGTGCTCTCTCTGTTCTCTCATCTTCCAGCGCAGGGAAAAACCTATAAACTGTCACAAACCCATATAAACCAGGAAAAAAAAAAGCTGCTTTAGGAGCAGCGTGGGGACAGATAGATACAACTCACAGCTACCTTGACCTAATTTTCTCCACAGCTTCTGTTTAAATAAGATATTCGATACTGGCAGTGATTTTTCTCTCCTGTCCTGGGTGTATTTTAGCCTTTCCTCAATACCTGGATTGTTTTTGGAGACCAGGATTGTCCATTAACATTCTTCCTTCTTGTTTGTTTGGTGTTTGAGGGAGCAGGGTATGAATGAAAAGAAAAAATATTTTCGTGACTTGTTTTTAGTTTTAATCAGAGTGTGTCCTTGTCTCTTATCTCCAGCCGTTTATTAGAGACAAATAAACCAGAGCAGCCGACCTGGATGTGGTTTTAGCTGCTTAAAGTGTTGTCAGAAGGTATAAACTAAATGAGGGAGAGTCACCTCCTCACTCAATCTTGGAGGGTCCCTTTAACCCGAACCAGTTTAATTCTGTGATCTGTGGCTGCAGATCCCAGAGGTGCGGTCCTCCAGTCAAATCAGCCTCAGTATTGCTTTTTTGGCTTTAGGATCTCGCTGAAACCACAAATTTCCACCTGAGATGGTGCTGTGGGTGAAGCTGTGGAAGTCCTCACCGTGCTGGGACATCTCTGGCTTATCCAGCCTAAACAAAACCCTTCAGGTTGGGATTTTCTCTCCTTGGGGGGTTTTGCATTTGGTTTCCTTTCTTCAGAGAGAAGGGGAATGGCTTTCACAAGAAGCTGCACTCATTCCTGCACAATAATGCCCCATCAAGGTAGACTCAGTGAGGACTGTGTAGCCTCTCAGGGCTGCTGGTGCAGGAGATACTTAAATGAGAAGAGCTTTAGGCTTCCAGATTTTTCACTCTTTTCAGAAGAAAAGGAAATAAAATAGATGAGGATTTATGGAAGGTGAAGGCCTTCAAGTTTTGTCTTAATGCAGAGAACTTTGTTTTTTAAACTTTGGAAGCTCAAGTGCTCTTTTTTTTGGGGTGTCTGTTTGCTTTTTTTAGTAAACAATTCAGATAGGGCTGTGGGATCCTTAAAAAGGGAGGGAAATCTCTTTCAAAGTGTCTCTAAGCACCTTCAGAACTGCTGGAGATGCTGAATCTCATAATGATAACTTGATTTATTTTTGCTTATTTTGGTGACAAACCTGGGATATTTGCACAGCTAGGGAAGGTGAGACATTTGAAATATAAAGAATTTATATTTAAATGTAATTTTTGGCTCAGTAAAACCTTTTGTGGAGGTACCAGCTCCTTCATATTTGGTGGGGAGTTGGGATTTACATGCTGCTGTGCACACAGATCTTCCTCTCACTCAACCAGTATTTATCATCACTTAATGAGACCTAAAGCAGCAAAATATATTTTATTTTAGGGTCAGATTGATGGGGTTATTTACAAAATACTAGTTTATCGGGCTACTGTATACAGTTAAAAATAGTTCCCTGTTTGGGGGCTTTTTTTACATATATTACCCATTTGTTTGTTGAGTTCTTCAGTTTTATTTTGAGTTTTACAAACCCTTCCTTTCAATATTCACATTTCTGAGTTATGTTCAATATTCTCAGAAATATTTCTCTATCCATTAGCAATTAAATTATGTGTGGGTCTCCAGGACTGGACATGAGTCATGTCGTATCTGTCCCGTTCTTACATATTTTACCAGCTTAATTCACACAGTGTCTTTCATTTCATCCCTTCTTACCTTTGTTTCAATATTTTAATATCATTTAGTATTTTAATTTCAGAGTTTAAAAAATACAATCTTTGAATAGTTTCATCTCTCTCTCATTCTCTCTCTCTCTCTCTTTCTCTCTCTTGAAATGGCTCAACCTCTCACCAGATCCAGAGCTCCATCCAACCTGGCCTTGAACACTTCCAGGGATGGAGCAGTCACAACTTTCTTGGGCAACCTGTTCCAGTGCCTCAGCACTCTCACTGGGAGGAATTTCTGCCTCTGATCTCATCTCAGTCTGCTATCTTTGAGCTTGAACCCATCCCCCTTGTTATAGCACCATAGTCCCTCTGAAAAAAGTCCCTTTCTGGCTTTCCTAAAGTCCCTTCAGGTCCTGGAAGGTCCCCTGGAGCCTTTTCTTCTCTCCAGGCTGTCTCTAGAGCAGAGACTCCAGCCCTCTCATCATCCTTATGGCCTTCTCTGGACTTGCGGCAAGAGCTCCAGGTTCTTCTGTACTGGGGACTCCAGAACTGGCCACAGGACTCCAGGTGGGATCTCACCAGATCAGAGGGGGACAGTCCTCTTCCTTGTTGTGATCCAGGCCAGGACAACTCCACTTCCTGCAGTCCTGTGCATGAAACCTTTTAGGCACTAACTGGGGTCAGTGTGCTGGTCTTGGAGAATTGACCTCTGCTTCAGCACTGGTTTGAATTTTTGCTTAACCTCATCAAATTACAGATGAGCCCTTGTGTACCCCACAGCTTGCTTAAACCTTTGTTCTTGTTGCTCTGAGGATAATTTAGAGCCTCTTAATTAGCTTGAATAATCACCCAGGAGCTCTTGGGGATGCAGGAGTGATTTACTGCTGGGGATGGGTCTTTCCAGTAGGTTATTGCTAACTTCTAGGAAGGAAGCAACAGTGAGAATTGAGCTGTTGACCTCCAGATGTTTCAGTAAGACCTGAAACTTTCACATCTCCTTCTGCTGTTTTCCTTTAGGGGCTGAGAAACCCTATAAAACTCTATGAGCAGAGCCAGGAGGGACCAGTTGTGTTCTTGTTCCTTCTTCCTTGTATGAGGAACTGCTGGTGGTATTGGAGCAGAGAATGAAGGGCAGCAAAACAATGTCAGATTTTCCCAATGGCTCAGCATTGGCAGGTTGAGTTGGGATCAGGGGGGATTGCCTTGCAGATACGTAACAGCTTGTAAGATATTAATTAGTGTCTTTCATTTCTATTAACGAGAGAGGCAGGTGCTGTTCACCATGCCTGGACTGCTAAGCAAAGTATTAGAATGGAAAGAAACCCAACTTGGATTTTTTTCATCTCACTATCAGTATTTACTTCTGTATTGCTTCCATCATGTTTGTGGATGTCAGGTTCTTTGCAGACAGCCCTGAGTTGGCACTTGGCTCAAAAGAGTTTTGCCTTGTCACACTTACCTGCAGAATTTTCAGCATCTAAATTCTCTGGAGCTTCCAAACTTCGATATATTCCCCTTTAGAAGCTGTTGGGGGATGTTGGTAGGGACATCTCTAAAATCTCTGAACTTTCTAAGTCCTGAAATCCATCCCATTTGTGATGTCAGAGATCTTAATGTTCTGTTCTGTGTCTGCCTGATGTTCATGCCTTTTTTCTTTTGCATGTCTTCTTGACTGGGTGGCAACAGAGAAGAAGAAAATGAGGTGAGTAGAACCAGTTCACTTCTCCATGGAGACTTGGCATTAGCCCAACGTGGATTGTTGGACCCACAGATTTCTGGAGTTAAGGGAACAAAAAGTCCAGGTAGAGCAAACTGGCTAAATCTAGGAGTCACCACCGGTATCACAAAAAGGACAGCAGGTCATGATGGTGGTTTGGTCTCATTCACTGAAGGTAGCTGCTGCTTTCTGCAGCAGATGATTATTTCACGGCTTAATCTGTGGAAAAGAAGTTTTGCTGCACATGAGTCTGGATTTAAGGGGAGACAAGAATTTTTGGAGGGACTAGAACAATTCTGAGTTGTGTTCTGGTTACATTGATGTAATTAAACCCCGCAAAATCCTTGTGGAGGTAAGAGCATGAGGGCAGAACATTCTGAAATGTTCACAAGGTGGAGGCTCCTTTCAGTAGACTTCAGGGTGTCACTAAAAGTAAGAACCTGCTCTCCTTTTCCCATTAACCTAAAACATGATGCCCAATGGGGTAAGAAGGGCAGACTTCAGGGGTACTAATTGACCCAGCAATGCCTCCAAAAGATGTTCTCTTTGCTCTTCATGATATATCCTACAGGAGGTTGGTCTTGGTAGTGTTCAGTAGTATAGAAACTTTTCATAAACAGGCTGGACGCTTACTTTTGTCCCTTACTCTTCCAGGAATTAGTTGAGTAGTTAATTTTAGTACTCAAAAGCACCTGGAGAACGGCACCTGTAAGAAAAAACACACATTTTTTTCCAGAATGCAACTGGTGAAGGTCAGATAGATGCAGTGAGTAGCCAAAACCAGTCACATGAGCACAGTTAATACAACTTTCCCCCCAAAAAAAACTTAGGGTATTTTGTCTGCCATACCCAAAGGCACAAACAGAATGGGCTAGGGGGTTTCCATTCCACAGCCGTCTTCTTTAATAATTGACTCTGGTGCTTGTAGCCTGAGCAGCTCCTCATTGTTTTCCTAAAGTTAAAGGATAACAAACCACATAATAATTGACAGAGAGTTGCAGAAAACCCTCTGCTAATCTCAGAGATAGCTTCACCCAGCAGCTATGGCAGTAAAACCCAGCTCTCTTGTTGGAGATATGAGCCCTTCATGGACTAGAAAAGATGATTTTTCAGCTTACTAGCATAAAAGCCAAATTCTCTAGCCATAGCATAACCCTCAGTGAGTGAAACCTGTGGCAGGAGACTCAGAGAATCTGCTGGTGAGGTGAATGCGAGGTGGTGTCCAAGCTGGTTGGCCTGGAGGGAAGGAGCCATCACACATGACTGGCTCCTGATGGGAATTCTCAAAGTGATTGTAATAATTCTGAGCTAAACTTGAGCCTGGGAGTTTGTTGGGAATTTCTAGTGATTGAGATAAGGCTAATGGCTGAGGGTGGGTAAATATGATGCTTAAAACTGCTGCTCTGATTCTCAGTAGTCTGATTGTGCTGGAGGCATAAATGTCCAGATGAGGTCTCCTGGGATGTGGAAACGAACACTTAAAGGTTAAAAATCCAGGATATTCTGTAGCCTGAGACCACATAAACAGCAGAAATCATCTGAAGAGAATGCACCACTTATTCTATAGAATTACAGGATGGTTTGGGTTGGAAAAGACCTTTAATCTCCTTAGCTTAGCACTACTAGGTCCCCACTAACCCTTTGCCCGCCCCTGATCCCACATCTCCACAGCTTTGTAATCCTTCCAGGCATGCGGGGGCTGCCACTGCCCTGGGCAGCCTGAGCCAGGCCTGGAAGGTCCTTGTGTGGCAGAAATTGTTCCTCAGAGCCAACCTCAACCTCCCCTGTGACAACTTCAGGCCACTTCTTCTCATCTTGGGGAGAAGAGACTGACCCCCAGTTGGCTCCAGAACTGAACTTCAGGAGGTTGTGGAGAGCCGGGTGGTCTTTCCTGAGCCTCCTTTTCTCCAGTCGCTCCAGTTCCCCCAGCTGTTTGTCAGAGCACTGGTGCTCCAGCTTCTTCCCCAGTTCTGTTGCCCTAGTCTGGACCTGTTCCAGCCCCTCGATTTCCTTCTGTTAGTGAGGAACCCAAGCCTGACCCCAGTTAAACCCCATCTCTTTTTTTTTAAAGTAAGAAATTTTAAAAAAAGGGTGTTCATCTGTTCATCAGTAAATCAGATTAAAATCCTTTGCCTGAATCCTCAAGGAACTTTTCCTCCAAACGATGATTTTGTTCCAGAGAGGGAGGCATGTGAGGCTCCACAGTTTTGTTCTTCCAGACTCCACATCAACAAGTCCATTTCCAATTTATTGTTGTAAAAAATTTCACTGTGTGGAAGAAAACTGTTCCGACTACCTATAGAACAGAGTCAAACCTCCACAAAGCTCTGTTTTTTCTAACAGCATCTTCTTGTTCAGCAGGGCAAGCCTGAAACGGTGCCGAAAGCTGGCTTTATCAAAGGCCCGGTGTTCAAAGGCGTGGCATCCAGTCGCTTTTTGCCCAAAGGCACCAAAACTAAGGTTAACCTGGAGGAACAAGGAAGACAAAAGGTCTCTTTCAGCTTTAGTTTAACCAAGAAAACCCTTCCCAACAGATTTCTGTCTGGCCTTGGCAACGAGAAACAAAATGAAACTCAAAACTCCCCAGCAGTTTCCCTTCAGACTGATTTTAACCCCAAAACGAAAGTGGATTTGGGGGATGCTGCTGGGTCAGCAGAGGAGTCATCTTCACCTCCAAAACCGAAGGTAGAGTTAGGAAAGATCCATTTTAAAAAACATTTACTGAACGTCACGGCCAAACCACCGCCAGTTACGGCAGCGACACTACTGCCACCAGCTCTGGCAGTGACGCTACCACCACCACCACCACCAGCCACGGCACCAGTAACAGAACTTGTGGCATTGGCTGTTGATTTTCCCTCAACGCCACCACCGCCACCTCCTCCTCCCCCGCCTCCGCCGCCAGCAGCATCAATGCCAGTTCCTGCTGTGACAGCCTGTCCCCAACTGCCGGTGACAGTGATGTCACCACTATTGCCGTTGCCGCCCGTAGAAGTTGAAGTTCCCTCTTTGAAGGACCATTGTCCTGTGGTGTCTAAGGAGGCTTCAGAGGTGGACGTCAGGCAGGATGTGCCATTGCATAGCTTGGAAGAGCACAAAAGCCAGAACGCACCTGAGCAGATGGAAATAACCTCACAGAAGGAAGATTCCCATATTGGGAAAGAGGAGGAGGTTTCCAGTGGCTCCAAGGGTGCTGCCCTCTGCTCACGGAGGCAGGGGTCCAAGTGGAAGTTCTCGCAGTCTGACGGCACGCTGCTGGGCTCAGAATCTGATGAAGATTCGGTGAGGACCTCCTCCAGCCAGCGGTCGCATGAGCTGAAGATATCAAATATGGAAAAGGAGAGGGATCCCCGACGAAGTTCCACATCCCTCAGAGGTGACGACATAGGAAAGTCATCATCGCGCTCCAAGTCGGACAGGGAGGAGAAGTACTCAAGCTATTCAAGATCAGAGAGGGATTCGCGGTATGTGTCGTCTCGGTCTCGATCGGACAGGGAGAGGAGGCGAAGCCGGTCTCACTCGCGTTCCCGATCAGATCGCAGCTCCCGAACCAGCTCCTCCTACTCAAGATCAGAGCGATCGCATTACTATGAATCCGACCGCAGATACCATCGGAGCTCCCCATACAGGGAAAGGTCCCGCTATTCACGTTCATATGCGGACAGCCGGGCGCGTGAGAGCTCCGACTCAGAGGATGACTACAGGAGGACACATTCCAGGTCGAGTGACTCTAGGAGGACATCATCCCACTCATCCTCCTCTTACAGAGACTCAAGGACTTCTTCTTACTCCAAGTCAGATAGGGACAGCAAAATGGAGTCATCTCATGCTGACCTGGAGAGGAGAGGAAGGGCTTCGTCAAAAGCAGATCGAGATTCCAAACGGACTTCCGAAAGTGAAGTAACCAAAAGGTGCTCTCCCCTCGATGAGCTCAGCTATCGAAAGGGGACATCCCACTCTAAGCCCAACAGTAATGTGAATTCCTCCCGTTACAAGTCCACCCCTTCAAAACCTCCTACACCGAAGCCTGATAAATTCAAAAGTTCTTTCTGTTGTACAGAATCGAGCGAAGAAATAAAGCAGCAGCAGTCTAATTCTCTAGATTTAGAGACGTCTTGTCTAAAAAGTAGTGACACCAGGGCATCTGTTGCCAAAAAATTGGAAAGGGAAAAGACACTTTCTCCATTGTTAAGCGATGTGGCCACTTTCAAAAAGGTTGATGAGTTGCAAGTGGGTTTTGCACCCTCAAAGCCCGAGGAACTTGGAGGAAAGGAATGCCATGACAGTGTTGAGGAACCAGAAATTTCAGTACAGATGAACCACGATCAACTGAGGATGTGTTTCCCTAAGGACTCAAATATAAATGGATCCCTGGAGATCATTGGTGATGGTTTGGCATCTTCCAGTGCCTCCAAACCAGAGGATGTTGCCGCGTCTTCTGACAGTGGTTTCTGTCAGTCGGAAGCATCGCCCATTGTCAAGACAAGTCCTTCATATCCATTGTCATCTAATGGGTTGGAGAGCACTTACGTCTCTCAAGAGCAAGAGCCAGATGATTCCCAAGTCCAGTCCAGTGAATGCAACAGTATCTTTAGGCAAGCAGAGGCTCTGGTCCCACAGCAGCAAGAGGCAGCTACCCCATTGCCTGTCATGAATGTAGATCCCACTCAAACTCTGCTTAAGGTGGAGGACGATCAGGTGACTCTTTGTGACAAAACCAAAGAACCTGTTTTTTGCTACATTTCAGATGCTACCACCTCAGCTTTGTATCATTCAGAAGTGGAAATTGAAGCAGAGCCGGCTGATCTCAGAGTGACAGCTGAGACTTTCCTGGATGTGCAGGTTGAGCCGCAGACAGTTACATGCGGTTATGAGAGCGCAGAGGATCACCACGCCAGCTCTGCCTGTGATGATGAGCACAGTCATCCTTCCCATTCAGTTATCCCGGTGGCAGAAAGCTCAAGTCAGGATCCTTCCCAGGATGACTGTTCCTTGTTGCTCCCAGCAGACCATCCTGTGCTGCACGGGAGTGTCTCTTCGAAATGGGACGTGCCGCCACCAGATGGACATCAGGAAGCTGAAGAGATGCTGGAGTTGGACACTGGACATGGTGACCTCAGTTTGGCAAAAGGCAAACTATCACTCAGGGATGAGCACTCCTATTATTCGGAAGCGCCAGTGGAGTCCCGTGATGAGGAGGTGGTGAAGGAAAGTGCTGTTTCCACCGAGGGTGTGGGGCTAGATGATTTGAGCATTCAGTGTCCTGCTGTGTTGGCTGAGAAGGATGAGGGCAATGAGCCCTTGGTGGCTTCAGCTTTTCCAGATGCCTTGTTCTCCTCTTGTGATGTTGTTGTGGTCACGGCAGAAGAAACAGAGATGCTAGCTCAAGCCCCGACGTGTGACAGCAGTGGTAACACTGTTGAATTCACTCCCACTGGCCATGATGATTACTCTGACACAGGGGAGAGTGATAGTGACGAGGGAAGTGCTGACAGTGACACAGAGGACTCGGATTCTGATGACGGAGTGCCACGGAAACGTCTCCAGTCCATTGTGGTAATACCCAAGAACTCGAGCATTGTTGTGGAGGAGAGCAGCCTTGGCTCCTTGAGGAGCAGTCAGAGCAACAGGCGCTTCTCCGACCACTGGGATGATGAACGACCTGAGCCCAGTAGAACTTACTACGATGAGAGGTCAGAGAACATGGCAAGTAAAGGTGGCTCACAGGTGGAGAGCAGATGTTCTCCTAGAGGGATGGAGAAGAGTCCGTCGACTTCTACCGAGGTCAGCAGGAAGGAAATGGAGGAGCCAAGGACGGATCCCTGCCAGCCTCAGAGTGATGGTGTCGACAGCACCAGTCAGGCAGAGCTTACGGCAGACTCACATGGTAAACATAGCACGGATGAGCGGATGACGTTGAAGGAACTGATGGCTGCTGGCCGACCAGTCACCCGACACGATGAGCAGCCGTTTTGTCTCCTGGAGAGTTTTGAAAGTGCTGATAAATCCAGATACCAGATGAACTCTTCCAAGCCAGGTAGCTGGCAAGGGAAGAGTGGGCTCAACCAGTCTGGCCTTGGAGACTTCTCCAGGTTAGATGGTTTTCAACCAGCACAGGGTGGTTTGAACTGGGACTTCAACCAGACAGAGAAGCCCAGTAGCACCTACCAGCAACCTGATAGCAGCTTCGGGGTCTACTCAGGCTACGTTTACCAGCCAAACTCAGGAGCATATGGCAGCTCCCAGAATTACTGGCAAGGCAATGGTTACTGGGACGTGAGGTCTGCAAGCAGAGCTTCTGCCATGAATTACGAGCGGATTCAAGGGCAGGTACCAGATTCCCTAACGGAGGATCATGAGGAGTACGAGATGGATGACCGTTGGGATGATGAGTGCAAACCTCGGTTTCCCAGTCCTTCCAGTAAATGCCAGATGGCAGGGCAGAAGGAAGAAGGTTCAGTGCAGGCACACGAGATCAGCAGCAACTCAACCAAAGAGCCGCTACCCAGCGGGGAGAAAAAAGAAGAGGTGAAAATTTTGGAGAAAATTGACATGAAAGAACGAGGACCCCCCAAAAAAAGACGCCCAGACTTGGAGAGTGACTCTGAGAGTGATGTGGACTCGCGGGGAGAGAAGAAGAAGGAGAAACCAGAGAGTGGAGAGCAAGTGGAGTCAGCGCCACAGGATTCCTCCATGGTGGGTCATTTGTGCATCATGGATGACTTCAGGGACCCCCAACGCTGGAAGGAGTTTGCCAAGCAAGGGAAGATGCCCTGTTACTTTGACCTTATCGAGGAGAATGTGTACCTGACAGAAAGGTAAATGGTTACTTTACCCTTTTTTTGCCCTTCCTGTAGCAATTTGGGATTTTATCTTCCAGTTTGATGGCCAAATGGGAGGGAGATGATCCTTTTGCCTTTCACTTGGGGTTGTTGAGACAGTAAAATCATGAAGATGTAAAGCACTGGAACAGGTTGCCCAGAGAGGTTGTGGCTGTTCCATCTTTGGAATTGTGCAAGGCCAGGCTGGGTGGGGCTGTGGGCAACCTGGTCTGTGGGAGATGTCCTTGCTTCTGGCAGGGGGTTGGAACTGGATGAGCTCTGAGGTCCCAGCCTCAGTTTCTTTGACTTGTCTGCCATAGGAAGAAGAACAAATCTCACAGGGATATCAAGCGGATGCTGTGTGAGTGCCCTCCTCTGTCCAAAGAAGAGCGAGCTCAGGGGGAGGTGGCCTGTGGGGAAGACTGTCTCAATCGCCTGCTCATGATAGAGTGGTGAGTAACGTATCACGCACTGCTACATATGGGCAGAGTCATCCATGAGATTATGTAGTAGCACCTAAAATAACACAGGCTTCCCTGGCTGGTAGCAAGGAGCTCTTGGGGTACTCTTGTTTCTGCTGGCTGGTGTAGAAAGACCTTTAGACCTGGTGCTGCTGCATTAATGGTTGGAGTTGATGATCTTAAAGGTCTCTTCCAAACACAGAGATTCTGGGTTCTGTGATTTGAATTTGACCTTCATGTGTAGACCTTAGTGACCTTTTAAAACCCAGCACAACAGCCTTGTGTCTTCTACTCTTTAGCCTGAACTCTAGTTTGTCATTAATGGTTTGGGAAGAGTTAGAAGGACCTACTCAAGATCTTTATTGCATTTACTTCTCCTTTTGCATCCATCTCCTCTCCCCAAAGCATTGCCAGGCTAAAGCCATTGTCTCCTTTTCCCTCCTGGAAAAAGCTGGGAGAAGAGGGTCAGGGCAGCAGGGCACATGGCAAGTGGTGAAGCTCACACGCTGGTACCAGGATTGTCACCATTTGGGTGAAAGACAGGGAATTGATTTGTTCCTTTTCCTTCCCTTAGTTCTTCCAGGTGTCCCAATGGTGATTACTGCTCCAATAGGCGCTTCCAGAAGAAACAGCATGCGGATGTTGAGGTGATCCTCACTGAGAAGAAAGGCTGGGGGCTGCGAGCTGCCAAAGACCTGCCATCGTAAGCCCTCGCTCTTGGCGCAGTGTCCTCTCGTCGTGGTGTCCTCATGCTGTTTGACTCCTGCATTGGGGCACATAAATGGCATCCTCTCAGTTTCACTGACTTGCATAGATCTGCTGAGGTGCTTCCAGCTTTAGATAGTGCCCTTGTCCTCTGTCAGGTGTCACCAGTATTTGCCTTTCCATTTACTGTGGGATAGGTCTTTCTCTCTGATTATGTTTCCTCCTCTACTTCTCTTCCTTTCATCCTCTTTCTCCTCTCATCCTCTTCCCCTCATCCTTATCTTCCCATCCTCCTGTCATCTTCCTCCTCTCATCCTAATCTTCCTCTTCTTCTCTCTTCTACCTCTCCTTCTCTCTTCCTTTCTTTCTCCCCTCCTCCTTCCCTTTCTGTCACCTTACTCTTGGCTTCATCTTGTGTCTAATCCATCTTCTCTTCTTTCTCTGTCCCCGCTACTACAAAGTCATCATCAGTCAGAGCTCTGTTGTGTCTCTTCTTCCCTCTTCTCCCAGACTTCCTTTCTTCTGAAATCCTCCTCTTCTGCCTGTTGCCCTGCCTGGAGCTCCCATGGGCATCTTTCCTCCTTCCTTATTTTCCCCAGCTCGAATTTCTATCTCCCAGGGCTGTGGCATGGGCGTGATTCAACCTCAGGTGCAGCAGAGCTTCAAGACAATCTACCTGGACCTGAACTGTGCAAAGGTTTTCTGTGATAGGGATATTTTAACGAGTTTCCTTGGAAACACTGATTTAAATTTCATTTTCACTGACTGTTGAGGGATCCAGCACAGATTAATGCCCCAGCCTCTTTTGTTTTCTGTGGAGCTGGGGGGAGATGGTCATCATGAGCATCCTTTAACAGCTTGTGAGACACTGTGTGTAAGGGTGGGAAGGAGCTGGGGTGAGTTGGGAAGGAGCAAGAAAGAGCTGAAGCGTTTGATGTGACCCTAAACAAGGGAAAACTTAGGATAGGTCTCAGAAATCTACAACATGATGCAGACTGGAGGGTTAAAGCTCATCTACTCTTCAGAACTGATTCAGGAGTCTAAGGTGAACTAGTTGTTTCCTTCCCTCCCTGCTTTTAAATCCCTGTGTAAAGTCTTGTTTTTCCTCTTGTAGCAACACTTTTGTCTTGGAGTACTGCGGAGAGGTGCTAGATCACAAGGAGTTCAAGGCTCGTGTGAAGGAGTATGCCCG
The DNA here is from genome assembly GCA_013397515.1 of Upupa epops. Taxonomy (NCBI): domain Eukaryota; kingdom Metazoa; phylum Chordata; class Aves; order Bucerotiformes; family Upupidae; genus Upupa; species Upupa epops. The sequence goes on along the minus strand of VZRI01004364.1, from coordinate 58,959 downwards.
CAACAAGAACATTCACTATTATTTCATGGCCCTGAAGAACGATGAGGTGGGCAATGAGATTGCTCTGCTGGGCTTTGGGGTGGGCTGGTGCTTACGTGCAGGAACATGGTAGGGATTGTTTCCAGTGGCTGGGCACTGAAGCCCTATTGTGAATTCTGGGGTCTGGTTTTAGCACCTTGTTCACTGACAGAAGGACGTTGACGGGCTGGAGCAGGTCCAAAGAAGGGCAGTGGAGCTGGGGAAAGGGATGGAGCACCAGTGCTCTGAGGAGTAACTGAGGGAACTGGCGGGGGTTGGGGTTGGGGAGTGGATTTGAACTGGAGAAAAGGAGAGATCTTCTCGCTCTCCACAACTCCCTGAACTTCAGAAGGTTTGAGTCAGCTGGGGGTCAATATCTTCTCCCCGGGACGAGAGGAACTGGCCTCAAGTTGCCCCAGGGGAGGCTGAGATTGGCCTTGAGGAACAAGTTCTGCCCCACAAGGGTTGTCCAGGCCTGGCCCAAGCTGCCCAGGGCAGTGGGGGAGTCCCTGTCCCTGGAAGGACTGCGAAGCCTTGGATATCTGGGGTGAGGGACAGCGGTTTGTAGGGACCAAGCAGCGATGGATGAACTCAAGGAGTGCAAAGAGCTTCCCCAGTCCAAATAATTCTGTGATCTTGATATGCTCCACCTTTTTAAAACCCATTCTTAGTTTCAACACAAGTCTGGGAGCTTAACTCCATCCCTATGTCCTTAGAGAGGAGAAATTGTCATTCCAAGAGATGGGATTGAGTAGGACTCAGCTCTTCCCTGCTCAGCAGGGTACAAACCATGTCAGTGCTCCAGCTTGGGGAGATCCTTAAAGTTGATGGAGTAAAGCAGTCTGGAAGATGCTCAGAAAGCCACATTTCCCTCCTTCCTTCCCTTGCTCACAGAGGTGTTTCAAATGGGGCTGCTGGTGGAGCCCCCATGTGTGGTTTATCATCATCCAAATGTTTATATACCAGGAATTCTCTATTCTTCACGTTTTTGTCCTGCAAAGTGTAAAAATAGGAATTTAGGAAGGTTTTTTTTATGGGAAGGCACTTGAGATCCTCATAAAGTGCATTAATATTGTCATAAAACCCAAAGCTGGTTTTCTTGGAGGGGGGGAAGATGATCGCCTGGATTTATTGTTTCTCTCTTCAGATCATTGATGCCACCCAGAAAGGGAACTGCTCCCGGTTTATGAACCACAGCTGCGAACCAAACTGTGAGACACAAAAGGTAGAGAGGCCAGAATCAAAGCTTCTGCTTTGGCTTCTTTATTTGCTCTTGATTTAACTTTGTGAACTGCAAACGGCCACCTTTGAAGGGTCCCTCTGCCCCAATCTGGAGAGACCTGCCTTCAGAGCTGGGTTCAGCTCTGGATTCCTCAGCACAGTAAGGATCTGGAGCTGGTGGAGCAGGGCCAGAGGAGGCCCCAGAAATGCTGCTCTGAGGGTGGAACCTGTTGTGGGACCAACTGGGAGAGTTGGGGGATTCAGCTGTAGAAGAGAGGCTCCAGGGAGACCTCATTGTAGCTTTTCAGGGCTGTAAGAAGATGGAGAGTGGTTTTTCCCGAGGTCTGCCCTGGCTGGGCAAGGGCTGATGGTTAAAATCAAAGAGGGAGATTCAGATTAGATAGAAGGAAAAACCTGTTGCTGCTGAGGGTTGTGATATCCTTGCCTAAGTTGCCAACAGAGGTGGGAGAAGCCCCATCCCTGCAACCATCACAGGTCAGGTTGGTCATTGGCTCTGAGCAACTTGCTCTGGTTGGGGATGTCCTTCCTCAATGCAGGGAGTTGGACTAGAAGACCCCTAAAACCCCCTCCAAACCAATCTGTGATTTTATGATAATTTAAAGCAAACCCAGAGTCAGACCTTTCCCAATAACTGTTTTTTCTCCCTGTTTTAGTGGACTGTGAACGGGCAGCTCAGAGTGGGATTTTTCACCACCAAACTGGTCCCGTCGGGCTCAGAGCTGACATTTGATTACCAGTTCCAGAGATATGGGTAAGTTCCAGCACCCTCTGCTCAGGGGTCACCATTAGGGTGAAAATTCTAACGTGAAAATCCTGCAAAGCCTCTTCAGACATACTTTACCCACAAACTGGAATTAACTCTTTAAAAACCTACTTGTGTCAAGTTTCATCCGTTTTAAAGTGAAGAGATGGGAAGAGAATCTTCCCTTTTGATTTATTATCCCTTTTCCAGTGTCTCTTTATTGTTCTGCTTCATCCCATGTCTCCCTCAGTGGAAATTTCACAGATAGTCATCTGGATTGTTGCTTTCATGTCTAGTTATTTACTATCCAAACCTCAGACACTGCAGTATCCTCAAATACTCTTGCCCCTTTTTTACAGCCTTGCAGATACTTGCAGAGCCATAAACCCCTTGCAGTAGCCCATTCTGCTACAGTAGTTTAGGTTTCTGAGCTCTAAGCTTGGTTTTCAACTCCCTTCCCTTAATCTGAGCCCTAATAGTTTGTGTTTCCCTCATGTATTTGGGTTCACTGAACCTGATCTCATCTAGCTCTGAGCTATTGGTTGTCCTTCCTGAGCTTTGAGCAATATCCTGAGGTGGAGCTTCCCTAATTCTTACTGCTAGTACTGCAGAGGCACCTTCTCCCCTTCAAGCAGAAATCTCCCATGTTTTACCGAGCAGTCATAGCATATGGTTTAAAATGTCTCATCTGTTGAAATGGAGAAACGGAGAGGTCTTGTAAAAATTGTGTTTGAAATTCATCTAATTTTAATCTCTTCTCTCTCTGGGGCTGCAAAGAACCATCTTCTACTTGAATCTTACTCTTTTCATGAATCCTTGACCCAGACTTCATTCTGTTTCCAGATAGAAAGTGCAGGTTTTTATCCAAACAGAGAAATAATCCTGGTTATATATTGATTAGGAAAATTTAGGGTAAGAAATTAGCAGTCCCAACCCATTAAACATATAGTTCTTGACCTACCTGAGAGCCAAAAAGTGAAGCAGGGTTTGGTTTTCACCTGAGTCAACTTAAGAAATCAAGATCCATTGGAATTTTCTGTGGTCAGGAAGCCCTTTCCATGCCCTGGAATTCCTGCCCTTTTTTTCTGAGGTTGTACTGAAAAATAAAAGAAAATAATTGGTTGTGGAGCGTTGAATCAGTCTGTGATTAAACTGCTCCATCCTTGTGTTCTCCAACAGCAAAGAGGCTCAGAAATGTTTCTGTGGCTCAGCCAACTGCCGGGGCTACCTGGGTGGAGAGAACAGGGTGAGCATCCGAGCTGCAGGTGGCAAGATGAAGAAGGAGCGGTCACGGAAGAAGGACTCGGTGAGTCCAGCTCTCCCTCCTATATATTTAGGTACTTCATTTCAAACAGTAGCAGCTCCCAAGGACTGACCCTGGGCTTGATCGGCCTTCTACATGTACCCATCTCTGCAGTTCTAGAGCTGCTTGAGATGGTTTATATTCATGAGAAGCTATCAAAGCCTGCAGTTAAGCTGCATATTTCATAAAACCACTTGGGTTTATGCTCTGATGCATGGGTTCGTGCATAGGTGGAGAAAATGCTATAGGGAAGTCTGAGCAAAGCCAGGAAAAGGAGTTGTACTGGGTACAGTGCTGCAAAAACTTTTTCTGCTGACTACAAATTGTAATTAATCTGCATTTGAAGCCATAAACCTCTGCTCCTGCGGCTCAGATTTGATACCTGCTTTTCAGATTAGACTTGGCTTCATTTTTTTGGAGTCTCAGGGAGCCAGTAAACTAAGTTATTTAGAATATCTTTCAGTGGCATGGAACAGGCTGAAACCTATTCTGGTGTTGCTGAGGAGAGGAACTGAGAACTAAAAAAAAAGTCTGTAATTGGCCTAGAAAAAAGAAAACCTAACCACATTGAGTCAAATTAAGAGCTTCAGGAGCAGCTTCTCTTGGCTCTGAGAGCCAAAGGAACGAGCCTGGCACAAGCTGAGGGTTGTTTTCCTTTGCTCTTGGTAGGTGGATGGGGAGCTGGAAGCGCTGCTGGAGAATGGCGAAGGGCTCTCAGATAAGAACCAGGTTCTCAGCCTATCCCGCCTGATGGTTCGGATTGAAACGCTGGAGCAGAAGCTCACATGCCTCAAACTCATCCAGGTGAGCAGCTTCCTCAAAGGAAAGGAAAGGTGGGAGGAAAGTCTCAGGGTCCCAAGCTCAAGCCCAGAGATTCTGCTGCCTTACAGATCCTGAGTTATCTCCACTCTTTGCTCTGTTTAGTTTTGGTGGAGCCTTACCTGGGCGATGATGCAAAATCCCTGAAGAAATCCCTTTTCCTTAAGGGTTTGTAGAGTAAATGAGGAGTTTCCCAGCTGAATTTGGAACCTGGTTTATCTCCAAAGTTTTCCTGCGTTTTTACCTCTTGAGTTACAGCCAGTTTTCTACACAGCCCCTTATTGTTAAGTTTTATCCTCCCAGTACAAGCTGCGTACCACATAGTGGTTGTAATGGTCCTGCTACAGGTGTTACTGCTCCAAACCAGCAGTTGGGGCCACTTCAGTGGTGTTAGAGATTCTCTGGTCATGGTATGTGCCCAATTATGGCTTTGATGGATAAAATAATCCCAGTTGACTGCAGAAATGATTTTTTCCTTACAATTCTCTTAACTACTTCCATGGGCTCCCAAATTTGGCTCCTGCAGAACACACACTCACAGTCCTGCCTCAAGTCCTTCCTGGAGTGTCACGGCTTGTCCCTCCTCTGGATTTGGATGACGGAGCTGGGTGATGGAAGAGGAAGCACTGCCAACAACCTGAAGTTGCAGCTGGAGGTCAGTGACTCTCATCACCCAAGAGCAGGATGATTTTCTGTTGGGATTTTGTTAATACCCGTGTTACATGCCAAGGATTCATGGAAACCAACTACAGGTTTCTTCAAGAACTTCACTGCTCTTGGGTTAGGAGTCTCCAGTTTTGTTAGAGCTTGTTGGCTTGAGGGTTTGAGTAGACCTACCCATACTTCATAGAATCATGGAATGACTGGGTTGAAGGGACCTCAAAGCTCCTTCAGCCTACCTGCATTGAGCAAAGACATTTCCAACTAGAGCATAGTACTCGGAGAAGGGCAGTGGAGCTGGGGAAGGGACCTGGAACACCAATGCACTAAGGAGCAGCTGAGAGAACTGGGGGATTGAACCGGAGGAAAGGAGGCTCAGGGAAGACCCTCTTGCTCTACACAACACCCTGAACTTCAGGATGTTTAAGCCAGCTGGGGATTGGTTTCTTCGCCCTCTCCAGGATGAGAGTAACTGTTAGAGTAGCTGGGAGGCTGAGGTTGGCCCTGAGGAACAATTTCTGCTCCATCAGGGTTGTCCAGGCCTGGCCCAGGCTGCCCAGGGCAATGGGGGAGCCCCTGTCCCTGGAGGGGTTGCAAAACCTTGGAGATGTGGGGTGAGGAACAGTGGTTAGTGGGGACCTGGCAATGCTGGGGCAACACTTGAATTTGAGCTTAAAGGTCTTTTCCAACTCAAATGACCCATGACCTGTCACCTTCGTATTGAGATTCCAGAATTAACCTTCTACTTTAGAAAAATTAACTGCTGCAGGTTGGAGATAACTTGAAATTCCAACTACTACAACTCCTTGATTTTTGTCTTTGCTCTTAGATCATGAAGACCCTGGAGCTCCTCCCTATCCCCACCAAGAACATGCTGGAGGAGAGCAAAGTGCTCCCCATCATCCAGCGCTGGGCTCAGACCAAGACAGCTGTCCCACAACTCAGTGAAGGTGATGGTTACTCGAGTGAGAACACGTCACGGGCTCACACACCCCTCAACACCCCTGACCTTTCCACCAAGCAGAGTGTTGAAGGTGACACTGATACCCCCAAGAAGTTGGTCTTTCGACGGCTCAAAATCATCAGTGAGAACAGCATGGACAGCGCCATCTCAGATACAACCAGTGAGCTGGAAGGGAAAGAGGGCAAAGAGGACCTTGACCAGCTGGAAGCTGCTCCCACAGAGGTGCCTGAGGAGCAGCAGCAGGAGGAGGTCAAAGGTCCTGCTGTTGATACAACAGTGGAGAGCAGCAAGCCCCAAGGCATTGAGCTGGAGGCTGAGCCTGAAGCTGAGGGCAAAGAGAACAACGGGGCGAAGCTGGAGGAGACCTTGGCAATGGAAACACCATCTCAAGATGAAGAGGAAGGCATTTCTGATGTTGAGAGTGAGAGGAGCCAAGAGCCAACGGACAAAATGGTGGATGTGAGCGATTTGGCCACCAGGCTGCTGGACAGCTGGAAGGAACTCAAGGTAAGAGGCACCTTCCTGCAGCTCCAACCCCTTCTGAACTTGGTTGCAGTTAGGTGCAAATTTATCCTTCTGGTGAATGGTTTTGACAGCTAAGGTAGAGTTTTCTATGCCAGACTGCTTTCCTATAGTAGATTTCCAGCCATTGGTACACTGAAAACAGGTAATTCACCCCTAGAGACATCATAGTCATCTGGTTATTCTTTAGGCTCTCTAGGGAAGGGCAGGGATTACAATCCGTAGGGATTGTCTATCAGCATTGAAACAAACTGATGGACCATCTGCTCCTCAATTCAGTTCTTACAACATCTTCAGCCTTTTAACATCCAGCTTTCATCTTCAGTGTAAAAAGCTACCAGAAATGGGTTTGTTTGCTATGTGGTGTTCTGCTGATAGTAGTGGATTAACCTCTGGGGGTTTACAGTTGGTATTTAGATGAGATTTGAGCATTTAGAGCCTGGAGTGTGCAGCTCCTCAAGGATTTCGCTCCCACCAAGGTCTTCCTTGAGCAGATAAATCTCTTTAAGAGAAGGGTTTGGTGGCTGCAGGTCGTCTTCCTCTTCCATTGGTCAGCTTGGCTACTTGATCTTCAACCAACAGTTTGTTTGTCTTCTTTAATGACATGTAGGATGATGGTCCAGTAACGCACTAAACGCATCAGCCACTTCCTGGGGTTTCTTGGTTGGAAGCTCCGTGCCCATCTGTGGCTTCTCTAGGGGGACATACTTTATATATAGACTCAAGAGCAAGAGGGGTGGGAGTCTTTTAAGATTGGGTCAAAGCAATATTTGCTGAAGATCCAGCAAAGGAATTGAAGGTGTGTCATATGACCTTGATTGAGAAGATCATGGAGGATCTTCTGCTCCTCTCTTAATCAAGCATCTGCCCAGTTTCAGTGCTGAAGCAAATTTGTGATACCTCATGTAGTAAAAAAGTTTCTTCACTCATTGAGTTTGCTAATTATTTAGAAGAGGCTGATAAAATTGGGCCTCACAAAGGGGTTTACTCAAGCTTTGAGTCTGTGGACCTTTTTGATGGAGCTGCAACTGTAACTTTGATTGTTGATGATGCTGGTAAAGTGTATGTAGAGCTCTTGAAATTCCTGTGGGTCTAAGCAAGGTGATGCTGTAGCACAAGAAAAAAAGTCGAGAACAACTAAAGTCAAACATGAGGTTTCACAAAATATGTTGGCTCCTCCAAAATGTTAATTGGAAACCAGATTTGATCTGATGGTGGTGTTGGTGTTGCTGAGGCTTCTGTTTTGAGTTTGGATGAGCTCAAGTGTGGATATCCAGAATTGTTTTGGTTGGAAAAGATCTTAAAGCTCATTGAGTCCAACCATGAACCCAAGTGTCCCAAGGCTACCCAGAAACCACGCCCCTAAATGTCAGATCTCCACGACTTAAAACACATCCAGGAACTTTGCTGAAGCCCTTGGGTAGAGTCATGACCCATCCCAGTTGCTGCTGAATATGTGGTTTCACTTCATTTCTGTACATTTAGTTAATTAACTCGGGGTTGTTGTTCGTAGAGGGTCACATCCAATGCCAAAACCAAGCAGAATCATGCCATGGAGATGTGGAAATCCCTTTTTCTCCCCTAAAACATTTGTGGGGAAACTGTGACTTGGGGATTCACTCTGTCCTGGTCTTTGTGGTGGCACTGAGTTAACGGCTTCTGTCTGATTCACCTAGTAAGGTGCCACCAAAACCCAACTGGGAGGTGGCCAAGAGAAGAGACTTAAGTAGAACTTGAACTGTAAGGGGGCTGGAGAGTCACCTCTGCAAACCCAGCAGGTTCTAGATGGTTTTCCTCCTGAGTGGTGGAGAACATCTGCCGTTGGCTGGGGGTGGTGGGAGGGACTGGAAGCTCATGACTTAAGCTCTGTCCTCTCCAAGTCTTGCTGATGACCCCCTTGTAATTTCAACCGTTTCCATCTAGCTTCTCAGGGCAGCAAGGAGCTGACCATGGGTCTCTGCTTTTCTCAACTCCATTCTCAACTCCGTGCTGAAGAAGGGAGAGAGGACATAGCGGTGAAGAGCCGGGAAGATGGTTGGGAAGCTGGATGATGCATGAGCAATGTAATAGGTGAAAAAAAAAAAGAGGACAGAGGTGGTTAACTCGGTGCTGCCGACGTTACGTTACGTTGCTCCGGGGAAAATCCCAACTCCTGGCATGAAAGGATTAAGTGAGCTACTTTTTTCTCTCCCTCTACACATGGGACTTGGGAAAGTCCTCACCTTGTAGGGTTCACACACACACACTTCCAGTTCCTTCACCTATGAGGAGTTACATAACCCATCACAGCACCACCACACTCACACTCCCCACAGGGGGAAGTCTTCAGCCTGGGCTTGTGCCCGCTGTTCCCACTCTCCGTGGACACGGCGCATATGTCCTCCCATGCTGAAAACTCACTCTTGAGTGGCAAAAGCTTGGTGGACACTCCACAAAGAGGTCCATGGGGTTCTTAATGGGGTTCTTGCAGGTTTCTTAGTCCATTTTGGATGGAGGATTGTGCTCAGGTAAGGCTTTATGGACTGATCTGTATGGCAAGACCCATGGTAGAGCATGGTGGATGCAGCATGTGCTGTGATGGCCATCAGACCTTGGTGCTCAACCTTCCTAGCATCACAGGAATCAGTAGAGTCAGACCACCAGGCATGCAAAGCTTCTCAAAGATCTTTTGGTGGCTTAGGCAGAGGGGCAGGAAAGCACATGTGGCTTCAAGCATAGAACGTGTTTTAATAACGGGTCTTCCAGGGTGGTTGAGCTAATGAGGCTTTCTCAGTGATTCTGCCAAAGAAGGGCCCTGAGGTCACAAAGTTTCATTCTCCAGTCTGAGGGTTTCTTGGGATGACTTGTTGCACCTCTAAACTCTGTCCCAGAGTGACCCTGTGTGCTCTTGCTGACTGACTGATGCCCTGGCAACACAAACACCACCTGGGCCAAGTCTCTTCCAAGGTCTTATGGCCCTTTCCATGGAGAAGTTTTTCCTCATGGCCAACCTGAACTTCCCCCGGTACAGCTTGAGGCCATTTCCTCTTGTTCTGTCTCTTGTGAGACAACCCCCACCTTTCTCCAGCCTCCTGGACATATCCCACCATGCTGGTCTGGTTTGGGTGCTGCTCTGCCATGGGTGGGACTGAGCTTTTGGCATCTTATTCCACCTCTGGGTGAAGATACCCTTGTCTCATGGAGTTGTAGCTGTGAGGATCCCCAGTCCTTGCTCCTAGGAGTTGTAGAAGATCTTGTTTCAAGACAAACATTTCCAAAGACCCAAAGTCTTGGATTTAAAAGGCTTAGTTGGACAATTGTAGCCTCCTAAGCAAATTGAAGCTCAGGACTCAGATGTGACCCCGACTTTGGCCAAGATGGACTTCCTCTTTTTCTGTCAAGAATTCCCTTCATCATCTCTGAGCTTATCAGCCTGAACATAGTATAGTTGGGGGGACCCAGACAAGCTGAGCTTTCCTCTCCCCCTGTTATGGTTTTTCCAAATCCCATCTGATCCATCTTGATGAACTGCTCTTGCCTTGTCTCATGTCTAGACCAGCCCGCCTGGGGCAACTGTCTCTCTCTCCAGCATGAACATAATTTACTTTTTAATTAAGAGCCACCTAATTTATTAGAGTGGAGAACAATGGAGGCTCTGGAGCAGCCAGGTTGTTGTTTGTGGTGGGTTGGGTTCTTTTTCTTGGTCTTCAAGCAGGGATGTTCCTCTCCATCCCTTGGCATTGTGCTGGATCTTCAGGCTTGTGTAGAAAGGAGCTACAGTGGGAAGAGAAGAAAGGAACATCATGGGAAAGGAGGAAAACAAGAAGAGGTCCAATCCTCTCTGGTGGAGCATTGGGGGTCCCACTTGGTTGGGGATGTATTTAGTTGTGTGATGTTTCTCCAATTTACATTGAATCTTAGAACTCTAGAACAGAGCTGGGTAAGACAACATGAGTCCTGGCAAATGTGGGGAGATGTGGACCTGGTGCTTATGGACATGAGTTAGGAGTGCCTGGCAGTGCTGGGTTGAAGGTACACCTGGTAAACTTGAAGGTCTATTCTAGCCAAAGAGATTACGGGATTCTGAGGTCAGCATGAAAGAGCCGTGACCCCTTTGCTGGTTGAGCATCTGTTGACGTGGACCGAGCCTCTGCCCAGTTGCATTGCTCTTCCTGCACCCATTGTTGGCTTCCATTGGTCTTCTCCAGTTGAGTCCTATCAAACCAGGAGGGACAGATTTCTGGAGGTTTGTGTAGGCATAATCCTTCCTTTTGTGGAGGCTTGAGACCATTCTCTTGCCTCTCCCATGCCACCAGCAGCTGGACAACCTAAATCCTGTGGGATTTTTACTTCTTAACAGACTTGGTTTGTTTTTCTTCCTCATTTTCTGAGCAATTCATTAGATGTTGTTCTGGTCTTCCCTTTGGACTCCTGTTGCTGATGGTCTGATTGGTTTAGAGTGCTTAGAACCGGCATCTTCCACTTCCATAATCAAAATAGACTTTTTTTTGGAGTTTCACCACCACCATCTGCTTTTCATGGAGCAGTTTTGCTGCTGTGTTCCTTCCATCATTGCTGTTTCTTTCACCAGCCAGCTCCTGCGGTATATCTGTAGCTGCTCTCCAGCAAGATGGAACTCCTTGGTTCATAATTACATTGGATTTTGAGCTGCTAGACCTTCGTTAGGTCAATCCAGTTGGATGGGATGGATCCTACCATGGGTTCATCTGGCCTGAAGGGTGGGCAGATGATTTGCTTTCACATTCCAACCATCTCTGACCCCACAGCTTAGACTTTAGAATCTTTATTGGGTTGAAATACCATGTTGAACCTAAAGCAACTCATGGAATGAGTGTTGGCCACATCTACTTACTCCAAGTGGCCCCTGGCCTCCTCCTTTCACCCCTGACCCTTTGTCCCAGTACTTCCCCATTTCACATATTTTTAGGAGTCTGGGAGGCTGGTCAAGCTTTTCTTTCACTTCCCTGCTGCCTTGTCTTTGGCTGCTTCATCCAGCATCTCATGGCTTAATGGCTCCTCATAGCCACAGGTTTCCAACCTGCTACTGATTTTTTCCAACCTACTACTCTGAAAACCTGTACATAAATGCGAAAAATAAAAAAGGCAAAAAGAGGACAAAGGGCAAAAAGAAGGAAAAGGAAAAGAGATAAAAAAGAAAAAAAAAGAGGTGAAAAGAGAGGAAAAAGTGGGGAGGAAAAGACAAAAAGAGGCGTTAAAAAAAACCCAAAACCTTGGCCAAAATCCCTGGGTTTTTCTTAACCTTCAGCAGAACTTTTGAAGTGGTTTTGTCTTGTGAAGAGACCACAGGGAGCTTTCTTGAACTTTCATTTCTTTCACTGGAAGAAAAACCATTTCGAGAGGGAAAAAAAGTGTAGAGGAAAATCCATTTTCTTAGCCCATGTTGGGTTTTTTTTCCTAAGGTATTTTTGGTTTTGGGTTATTTTGAAGTGATGTTGTGGTTTTCTTTGGGACCATACTGATTTTTCTCCTTATCCTTCATAGTTGGGTTCTTTGGTCTTATCTCCCCTGTCAAAATGTTCTACACCTTTCAGGATCTTCAGTGTCTCTTCACGCTTTTGAGTTTCACTTTACTGCAACCAAACCACAATTAAAACTGTTCTTCTGGATGAATCTTGAGCAGAGGGGTTAGACCAGATGATCTCCAGAGGGTCCTTTAAGCCTTTACCAGTCTGAGATACTGAGAGTTGATGGCATTTGGGGATTGAAATCTTGGGTGACATTGGAGTGGTCCAGTAGGCTCTGTGGGTGCAGCTGAGAGGATGTTTCAGGCAATAGGGTCATGGTAGGGCTTGGAGGGGACCTCTGGAAATAATACAGTGATCCAGGAATGGTGGTGGAAAGTAGGGTTGATGTTACAGACGTAAAGATCAGAGAATCACAGTAATTTTGTTTAGAAAGAACCTTTAGGACCATCAGGTTCAAGCGTAGTCCCAGCACTGCTAGGTCTCCACTAACCATGGTTTGTCACCCCATATCTCCATGGCTTTGCAACCCCTCCAGGTATGGGGACTCTCCTAGTGCCCTGGGCAGCCTGGGCCAGGCCTGGACACCCCTTGTGGGGCAGAAATTGTTCCTCAGGGCCAAGCTCAGCCTCCCCTGGGGCAACTTGAGGTCAGTTCCTCTCATTCTGGGGAGGGAGAAAAGACCAATCTCCAGTTGGCCCCAACCTTCTGAAGTTCAGGGATTTGTGGAGAGATCGATCTCCCCTGAGACTCCTTTTCTTCAGTTCAACCCCCCAATTTCCCCTCAGTAGTTTTCCAGACCCTTTTCCTTGTATTTCAGCACATTCCTAAGCTCTGTTGCCGTTCTCTGGACCCACTGCAGCCCCGTGTTTTTCATGTCCTGGCAGAGAGTGATAGGCCCAGAACTGACCCAAGGATTTGAGGTGGGGCCTCCCCAGTGCCCAGTACAGTGGGACAATCCCTGCCCTGGTCCTGCTGGCCACACCAGTGCTGACATAAGCAAGGATGCTGTTGGCCTTCTTGGCCAGCTGGGCCAAGACCTGTTTGGAATCCATGACTTAGTACCAAGCATTGTGGCAGTAGAACGTCAGTAGAGCTTTAAAACTGCCTTGAACACCAGAACAGGTTCAACAAGATGTCTTCAGTTACTGGTCAAAATGTCCTTAGAGGGCAGCTCTTGGCCCCAAAATTGAACTGAACTCAATCCCAAAGCTCCAAGCAGACACAATATATAGAAACCACCACCAGAACTTTGCTTGAGGAGCCCATTTCTTTAAGAACTTTTGATAGAACCCCTAAGTTGTCATCACTGTGGTGTGACTCTTCCAGCTCTGTAGATGTTATAGCTGAATTCCTGACTGTCCCTTTCCCTTGCAGGAGGTGTATCGGATCCCAAAGAAGAGTCAAGCTGAGAAGGAGAACAGTGGTATGTGCTCACAGTTATCACTTGTCTCCTTCAAAAGTCCCAAACTCCTCAGTGTGTGGTGGTGGGGCATGTTCTGCCTTTGTAGCTTAGTGGGTGAAGGGGAATGTTCTGTCCCATCTCCGGGAGGAGCATTGGGTGAGTTCTTTTACTCCCTTGGTCCAGTTGTCCAGCTCCTGCAGAACCTTCAGCTGAGCTGGATTGCAGTGCTGAATCCATGTGGAGATGGAATTTACTGGTAGGGATAGAAGAGCTGATCCTTCCTTCTTCCTAATCTGAATCTCTCCATGGAGTTGAACCTCATGAAGTTAACCCAGACCCACCTCTCCAGCCTGGCCAGGTCCCACTCAAACTCACAGGGTGCCCTTGATCCCACTGTCCATGACACTGCTGAAGATTATTAGACTGCTCCCAGTATGGAACCCTGAGGGGGACACCACTTGGACACTGATCTCCATCCAGTTGTTGATGGGGAAAAAATTCCTCCTCCTTTTCTCCTCAGAGTCTTTCCTGTAGTAGCCAGAAGGGTCTAAGGGAATGTTTGAGATTTGGGATTGATCTGAAAACTCATTCACTGTTGGGAAATGGCTTATGGGCTTGGTGAAGTTCCTGGAACTGCATGAGAGAAAAGTTGGAAATCCTTGGAATTCTAAACATTTCCTCCCTTGTCCCTGGTTTTTCCCACCAGCTGACCGGGCGAGGGAAGTAGCCAGCATGCGGGATCAGACCCCAACTCCAAAGAACCCCATCTTGAGCAGGGAACGGGATCCCGAGAGACAGAGCCAGAGTAAAGAGAAGAAGAGACGGAGAGACTCAATGTCTCCACCATCCTCAGCATATGAGCGAGGAACGAAGAGGCCAGAGGACAGGTGAGTTTAGTGAGAGACCTGATGATCTCCTGCTTCTACTGGCCACCCTAGTTGGCAACCAACCCCCTTCTCAGGTCCTTCTTCAGCTGTTCTGGGGGTTGTGGTGATCTCAGCGCTTGGCCTGGTGACTGTTAGCTTCATTGCCCAAGGGAATGTCCTCCAAAAGCCTTGAGCTTGAGATCTAGGTAGGTGTAAGCAGGTCTGGTGGGGTGACCATGTAAAGGAGGAAAGTTGAGACCTAGAGAACCGAAACCCTAACATCTTCAGTCTTGAGGAGCAAATGGAATGAGAAAATAATTATTAGTTAAGACCCCATGAGCTCCACCAACGCTGGCAGTGTTTTCCTCACTTGAAAGCTGCTTCTTCATAAAGAGAAAGAAACTCTGACACTTCTTGCATTTCAAGGAGACCAGTTCATGTTAAAGGCTATAAGAAAACCCAGGAATTTCCTTTAATTTTCCTTCTCCAACATGAAAGGAGTTGGGTTTTGTTTCTCTTGTCCCTCTTCAAGTGGCTCTCAAGCTGCTTGGTAATTAGGGAACAATTGGTGACGAGTCAGCCAGACTGAGACTTTGGTCCTCCTCCTGTGGGGCTCTGCTCGGGAAGTTGAAAACATCTGGAGGAGCAGTAAGACGGAAATCTATATGGCTGGAATGTAAATCTTGCTGTAATCAGCCCTCTGGAGAGCGGAAAAAGCTTGCTGAGCTCTGGGGGTAGTGGTCAGAGCTGAGTTCTTTGTGAGGTATGAGGAGGGATGGAATGAGCAGTGGGATTTTAGGGGGACTTCCAATGCAACAAGCTCTTTCGTGAGGGAGGAGTCATCTCCTTGGGCTCCATGTCCTCGTTGGTGAATCACCAAATCATTGAATCACTAAGCTTGGAAGAAACCTCCAAGATCATCCAGTCAGACTGTCAACCTGACCTCACCATGCTCAGTAAAACATGTTCCCCAAAGCCACATCCTGTCATTTTTTTAACCCCTCCAGGGGCGGCATTGGCTGAGAGAAGGATCATAAGGCATCAACTTCCTTCTCCGGGGATATTCTCCCTGCTCTGGCTTCATTTTGAGATCTGTTTAACAAGAGAAAATAAGTAGGCGAAGAGAGTAGCAGAGCAAATCAGCAGAAGTGTCTTACTGGTTTGCTGTGCTAAACCCTCTTGGTGTCTCCTGCCCCATCCTTTCACACCAGCTGTCTCTCATTTAAATCCCCCAGGCAGCACTAAGACAGGCTTTAATTAATGACGTGGAGCTTGTCACATCAAGAAGGTTCACATTAACAGCTCTGGAAACATCTTACATGGCTCCATTGGGAGCAACAAGCTTCTGATCCACCAGGATACAGAGAGCATGCTGGTCTGCAGAGCTGTTTTGCTCCTAATCCTAGTTTTACCACACTCAAGCTTTAAGCTGTGCTTTGATCTCAGACTTTCCACAGTTGAGGTCTGAGCAAAGTCATTTGTGGTTGGGTTTTGGTTTTTTTTCCCCCCTCTTTGAGTCCTTGGAAAAATCCCTGCAGCATCTCAGGATGAAAATTGGTTAAAAACAAGGAAAGGAGAAGATTAAACAAATCCATCCACGCTTGATTATTTTTTAAGTCGGGGTTGTGGTCTAGTCAGCAGGGTAAGTTTAACAGACACCCTTGTTCTCTGTCATGTGTGAACTCTACAGCAGTGGGGGTTAGATGGAGTATTCTCCCCAGGTCTTTTGGGATGGAGACACCCTTTGATTTCTGTTTGAGGAACCTCATCCTCAAAAAAACCCTTCTGGGAAGGTCCTCCAGACTGTTTCTCCTGCTTAGAATTTTAGATTGTTTTTTGTTGGGAAAGACCTTGAAGATCACTGAGTCCTGCCATCAACACAGCTGTCCAAAACCATGTCCCTAAGCCCCAGATCTACAGCTTTGCATCTGTTAGCTACTGAGGTTGGTAAATCCAGTGGGACCACTTAGCTCGTTCTCATGGACAAGCAGGACCAGTGGGTGTTGCTCCTCGTGGTTGGTCAAGCAGCTGAGAACAAACAAATTCTTTTACGATTGAATGTTGCTATTGGCTGTTTAGGTCCTCTCTGGCTTTACCACCATCAGAGGTGACCCATTGGCTGCTAGAGCCCAGGACCCGCAGGTTTCTGTGGTCTCCCAAAGCCTTATCTCACCTTTCTCCCCCAGGTATGACACACTGGCATCCTCCAAGAAGAAAGTGCGTCTCAAGGATCGCAGCAAGCTCTCCACAGAGGAGCGCAGGAAGCTATTTGAGCAAGAGGTCGCTCAAAGAGAGGCTCAGAAACAGCAACAGCAACTGCAAAACCTGGGGATGGCCTCCCCACTATCCTATGACTCCATGGGCTATGGGACACCCCACCACAGCTTCATTGGTTACCCGCCTGGCTACCCCATGCAAGCTTACGTAGACCCCAGCAACCCCAACGCAGGAAAGGTGCTGCTGCCCACCCCCAGCATGGAGTCCATGTGCTCATCAGCCACCTATGAGCACCCACAGACTTTAGTTGGCCACCCTGTAGATTCAACCCTACCTACTCCTCAGCCGGTACCAGTAGTCCAACATGTAGCAACAACGATGGAGGTGACGACCCCACAATATGTAGCCCAAAGTGACGCCGTGGTTCATCAAGAAGCCAATGTGGCTGTCTTGCCTGTGGCTGCCCCAGGGACGATGCAGGGTCAGAGTTATGGGGTGTGGGACTCCAGCCAGCAGACTGTCGCAGTACAACAGCAGTACTCACCCGCCCAGTCCCAACCAGCCATCTACTACCAAGGACAAACTTGCCAGACTGTTTATGGGGTGACATCCCCCTACTCGCAGACAACTCCACCCATTGTACAGGTAAGTTCCATTTAGGGTACATCTACGGAATGGAGGGCACTAACCTGATTCTCTTTATTTGTTCCCAGTTTGCTACAGTTCATGATGGGGTTGGAAGGGGTCTTTGGAATCATCCAGTCCAATCCCCTGCCAGTGCAGGATCCTCCAGGGTAGATCCCACAGGAACATGTCCAGGAGTGTTTGACATCTCTGCAGAGCAGGAGATTCCACAAACTCTCTGAGTGGCCTCACACTAAAGAAGCTTTTCCTCCTGGGAAGTCCAGGTGGCACTTCTCAGGTTCTGGCTGGTGCCAGTTGCCCCTTGTCCTGTTGCTGGGAAGAGTCTGGCCCAGTCCTCCAGCCCTTACTCTTTAGCTGTTGTTGAGCATTGATAGATCCCTCTCAGCCCTTCTCTGGGTCTCTTTCCCAGCCTTTCATCAGCACAGAGATTCTTGAGTTCCATTCGGTACCTTCACAACCTCTGGTGGAGGAGCAGTCTCCATTTGCTTCTTGTTGGAAGTGGAGAGCTCGGAATTGGACCCAGAACTCTACGTGTGGCTTCACCAGGGCAGAGCAGAGGCAGAAGAAAACCTCCCTGACCTACTTTATGCTTCCCAAGAGACCACTGGCCTCTTTGACCATGTTGCTGGCTCATGGCCAACTTGGTGTCCACCAGGTCCTTTTCCATGGAGCTGCTGTCCAGCAGCTCATTCCCTGGTACTTTGCAGAGGTACCATGCAGGTGGTTAGTTTCCCCACTGCAGGACCCTTGTTGAACTTCATTCAGTTCTTCATCCAACTCTCCAGGTCTTGCCTAATGGTGCATCAGCTTCAAGTTCTGTATCCTCAGCCAACTGGCCAAGGGGACACTTTGTCCCTTCTACCAGACCGTTGATGAAGATGTAGAACAGGACTGGACCCAGTCTTGACCACTAAGAAACACCACGAGCTCCAGACCTCCACCTGGTCTCTGTGCCACTGATCAGAACTCTCTGAGCTCTGTTCTTCAGCCAGTTTTCAACCCATCTCAATGTCCACTCTTCCAGCCCAACCCTTCCAGAACTTCCCCATGATGTTCCACATTCATGCCCTGTGAGAGGTTCCAGTTCTGGAGCTACAAGCTCTTGTATGACTGAAGCCAGCAAAAAAACCCTACAGATTCTAGATACATTTTCCCTAAATTAGGATCACAGAATGGCTAGGGTTGGAAGGCAGCTTAAAGAGCATCTAGTTCCAGCTCCCTTGCATACGCAGTGGCACCTTCACTAGATCAGGTTACTCAGAGCCCCATCCAACCTGGCCTTGAACACTTCCAGCGATGGGGCAGTAACAACTTCCTTGGGCAGCCTGTTCCAGCATCTCACCACCCTCAGAGCAAAGAATTTTTTCCTAATGTCTAACCTAATTTACATGTCCCTCTGCATCAGACTCAGCCTGGAGCTCTGGATGATCATGGAACATCTTTCCAGTGCTTGGTTCTTCCTAAGAGTGAGACATGGGTGAATGTGTGACTCCTGGGATGGTCAGTGTGGCAAATTTTGGGGGAAGCAAACTGACTTGTCCTTCCCTCTGCTCCATTTCAGAGTTACGCCCAGCCGGGTCTCCAGTATATCCAGGGCCAGCAGATCTACACAGCTCATCCACAGGGAGTCATTGTGCAGCCCCCGACAGCAGTAACCACCATTGTTGCAGCCGGGCAACCTCAACCCATCCAGCAGGTAAGGTCTTGGTGGGTCTGAAGGGATGGAGGACATTCAGTTACATCTGCTTTGGAATTGTGCTGTTCTCCATGGCCTCTGGATGCTGCTCTCCAGGCTGGATGGGCACAGCTGGGTGTTTTCAAGCCCAGATGCTGTTGTGTTGGGACTTTCTCACAACACATCTGAGAAGGCTTTGTATGGGTGGGAGCTCCAAGGCTGGCTCTGACCACTGAAACAATGGGTCTAGCAACCACCACAGAGGGTGTTAGTGCATGGTTGGCTGTGGTTGGGTGGGTTTTTGGGGCATCTGGTGAAGAACTTTGGGAAGATCTTGTCACTTGTTGGGCCAACATTAATATTGGCTTTAAGTTTTACCATCAACAAAGTTTTCATCATGGAGGAGAAACTGCTCTGAATATCCCATTGGTTGCTCAGCTCTTCCCTTTCACCGTTTGTGCTATTTTCAGCCAGAGCTTGTGGTGACCAATAACCTCCTGGACTTGCCCCCACCATCCCCTCCAAAACCCAAAACGATTGTCCTGCCACCCAACTGGAAGACAGCCCGAGATCCAGAGGGGAAAATCTACTACTATCATGTGGTAACTAGGTGAGTGTGATAATGGTTTCCACAACTAACATGGGCTAGTGGACATCTTACCTCTTCGGATCCCTCTTGTTTAGTCTGTGAGTCCAGTCCCTAGTCCTGCAGAGATGGTGGTGTCTGTTCTTCTTGACCCCATTTCTCCTGGTCTTTGGTCTTCCCCCTCAGCACCGTCCTCTGTCTACCCCACCATACGGAAATCCAGAGTGGTTTTCCTCATCCTTCCTCAGTTTGGGTTTCTTCGCTCTGATAAGCCCAACCAAGCTCTGATGGCTTCTTCCATTCAGCTGCTTCCAAAATACGGATGAGCTTCCAGGTGCTGACTCATCCACCTTTCCAAGCTCCAGCTCCTTCTTTCTCAAGACCTTTGGTCTGTGTCCTTTTCCTAATGAGACAGAGTCCTGAGGAAGGATGAGGAGAACTGCTCTGGATTTCCTCATGATGGGGTTCTAGATGATCTTTAAGGTCTTAAACCTAAACCATCCTATGATCTCCAACCTTTCCACACCAGAATGACCAGCCTTCTCTACGTTAGGTCTGTGATTCCATGTTGAGTGTCACCAGTGACAGGAAACTTTGCAGATTCCCCTTTCTTAAGTTCTTCCATCACTTTAGCCTTCCTCAACTCATCAGCCTATCCAAATTCATCAATAGCAAGGCAGGACCATGTGCCTGCCCATGCTGCAAGTTTGGATGACTGATTGGAGACCAGGTAGAACAATCAGTGAGCAGGTAGCAGTTACTCAAAGACGGTGATGATGATCCGTCTGTCTTCCTCCAGGCAAACCCAGTGGGACCCTCCGACCTGGGACAGCCCAGGAGATGATGCCAGCCTTGAACATGAAGCTGAAATGGACCTTGGGACCCCAACATACGATGAGAACCCCATGAAGGTAAGGATGGCACTCAGCATTGGAAGGCATGTCCAGCCCCTTCTAGATGAATCCCCCTGAATCCCCTTCTGATCCCTAAAAAGGAGGGAGAAGAGCTGGGGAAAGAATAGGTTTGTGGGTTGGCAATTTTTGGGGAGGAGTTCTGTCGCTGTTGGGGTGATCTGTGCCTACCCAGCAGGGAATTTGCTTGATGTTCACCCTACGATGCTCAGGAATGTCCTGTTCTGCTGCCATCACCCTTCCCACCTGCTGTCGGGAACCCAAGACTTGGCCACCCTTACGGGGCAGAAAGTGTTCCTCAGGGCCAATGTCAGTAACCCCTGGGGCAGTTTGAGGCAGGTTTCTCTCATCCTGGGGAGAAGAGACTGGCCCTCTCCAGCCTCCTGAAGGAGGTTCAAGGAGTTGTGGCAGAGCAAGAAGGACATTCATGTGTTCCTTTTCTACAGCTTGAGGAGCATTATGAACCTCCTGGGTGACTCAGGCTGAAAAAACAAATGGTCCCAATTCCCCTTTTTATTGGCAGCAGGGAAGGGTCTGCTCTGGGTCAGCCAGTCTCTTGTCATTACTGGGTTCAGCTTGCACATTACTGTTGAGCTGAGACCAAGTTTATCACCCAGAGCTTCACTCGAGGTTTTAAGGTGAGGTTTTATTAAGCTGAAACAGCTCTAAACTCCACAGGGCTGTGGAGGGATTTACTGCAGAAAATCTATCCAGCTGCTCCCAGGTTCCCACCCTGAATCTGCAACCACATTCCTTGGATTTTTTTTGCCTCCCCTCCCCACCTCACACCTTCTCTGAGGGATTAAACCCATCGGCAATCCGACAGCTGCTGCTGCTATTCCTGGTTTTTCCCCCGGCTGTGGGGCACCAGGATTTTAATTCCTTCTCCCTGTTTCTAAGCATCATCTTCCCCCTTCCCTGCTTTTTTTTGGAAAAGGGATTTTTTGAGGGGGTGGCTGGGGAGAGGCCAGTTGGGACAAGCAGGACCTGATCCCAAAGGTTTTGCATCCTTTTAGGGTGGAAAAAACTCCCAGTTGATTATGTTTGGATGTATTTCCAAATTTACTGATCAGGGAAATCCTGGTTTCTCCCCATTTGAAAGCATCAACTGAGGAGATCCTAGCAGCTTCAAAGTTCTATCCCCAAAAAGTCCCTTCCAGCTCCCTGATGTTTCAGTGGGAAGTGATGGGGCTCAAAATCCCAGGAAGATTTAATCCCAGGAAAATTTAATCCTGGATTTAAGATAGGCTTTAGTTTTGGATTTCCTTTGGTCGTGTCTTCAACTGGGGCTTTGCAGCTCTTCATCTCCAACCCCGTCACATCACTGGCTCTTCTCCAGCTAATCAGTGCTGCTAATTGAAAACATCTTCTGAAGGCTTCGTTAACATTAAATTAGCAAAGGGACCTGGCAGGGATTAACCCCTTCCTTGTGCTGACTGGGTGAACTGAGAGAAACTGGGGTTGTGCTGGAGGTGTTTCATTCAGTGATGGAGATTGGGAAGGGGTCAACCAATGGAGATGGGGTTGATGGAAAAGGAGCCAGATGGCATCAGTGGTGGAGACAGGGTTGGTGACAAGGATGGGGTCAGCAATGGGGAAGGGGTTGTTGATGGGGTCCGTGATAGAGATCAGGTTGGTGGTGGAGGTGTAATCAGTGAGGAACAAGGGGGTCAAGTGGGGTCAGTCAGTGCTGGAGATGGGATTGGTGAGGGAGAAGGGGCCTTGATGGAGATTGGATCCATGATGGAGGAAGGATCCATGATGGAGAATGGGTCGTTGATGGGGTCATCAGTAGAGATGGGGTCGACAATGGCAGTGGGATTGTTGATAGGATCAAAGATGGAGATGGGGTCAGTGATGGAGGTGGAATTGATGACAGAGAAGCAAACCATTGATGCCTCCATGCTGGTGCCGGGCCAGGAACCAGTGGGGAACCATCTGCTCCTCATCAGCAGCTCTTTGATGTCGGCAGCCGGGCACTGGGCGGAGAATGTGGAGCTTTGATCTTCCACCAGCCCAGCCCTCCCCTCCCTTCACTGGGGACCATAAAACTTCCCAGTCGTGGCGGGTCGAAGCTCCTCCAGGGGGTTGGGAAGGCTAGGGTTAGTTCCTGGTCTGTTTTTTGGGGCATAAAGACATTTTTAATTGATATTTTTAATTAAAGTTGCAGTGCCAGAGTCGCCAACTGGGAATGGGTTATGATTCCAGTCAAGCAGTGTGGCTGCATCTGGGATGGGGATGGTGCTGGGACTGGGCTGGGAAGGGTGTTGGATTTGGGCTGGGAAGCTAGCCGGAGCCAAACTGGGAAGTGTGCCTGGGTTGGGGTGGGGAACATGCCAGTAGTGGGCTGGGGAACTGGGATGTGTGTTGACAGTGGGAGTGCACTTGGAATGGATTGTGGAGTGTGCTGGAACTGGGCTGGGTAGCTCACCAGAATGGCTGGGAAGCTCACTGGAACTGGGCTACAATGTGTGTCAGTGTTTGCATAGGGGTGCACTGGAACTGGCTTGTGAATGGGCTGGGGTGTATACTGGTGTGGGCTCGGAAGCTCATCAGGATGGCTGGGAAGCACACTGAACGCTTACTGGGAAGCTTATGGGGACTGGGCTGGGAAGCTAGTCAGGAATAGGCTGGGTACCTCACTGAGAGTGGATGGGGGAGGTGATTGGGAAGTCCATGGAGATAGGACTCGGAAGCTCACTGGGGAGGAAGGAACTGGGACTGGGCTGGAAAGCTTGCTGAGCCTGGGCAGCTTCCTGGGACTGGGCACATTACTGAGATCTCACAGGGAAGTGCTGGGATTGGACTGGGGTCAGGAGGATCCCAGTAACATATGAGATCCTTTTGTTGCCCTTCTCCAGTCTTCCAAGAAGGCCAAGACAGCCGAGGCAGACACGTCCAGTGAGCTGGCCAAGAAGAGCAAAGAGGTGTTCAGAAAGGAGGTGAGGCCCTTCAGTTGCCACTGGTAGGGTGGGGAGGTAGGTGTGGGGGTGCTGGGGGACCCTGTAAGCCCCCAGTAACTCCCAATCCTGGACTGGTCTTGTGCAGATGTCACAGTTCATTGTGCAGTGCCTGAATCCATATCGCAAACCTGACTGCAAGGCTGGGCGCATCACCACCACTGAGGACTTCAAGCACCTGGCCCGCAAGGTGAGACAGTATTTGGGGATTATTAGCCAGGATCTGGGGATTAATACCCAATATTTGGGGAATATTTGTGTATAACAGGAAATATTAGGGTGAGAATAGTCAATATTTGGGATTAATATACAATATTTGGGGATTAATAGCCAGTATTTGGGGAATACTAGCCAGTAGTTGAGAAGAATGGGAAATAGTAGGGGGAAACCAGACAATATTTGGGGATAATAGCCAACATTTGGGGAATAATTTAGAATATTAGCCAACATTTGGGGATTAGTAGCCAGTATTTGGGAATAATAGCAAATATTTGGGGAACAACAACCAAGATTTGGGGGTTAATTTTAAATATTGGGGATTAATAACCAGTACTTGCCTAGTGATGGCCAATATTTGGGATTAATAGCCAAGATTTGGGAACTATTTGGGGAATAAAGGGAAGTACTAAGGTGGAACCTTTAAGGGGCTGCCCAGGATGCATCTTACTAGGAATAATGGGTGGCTCTTACTGGTGTGTTCCCTCCCGCAGCTGACCCATGGGGTCATGAACAAGGAGCTGAAGTACTGCAAGACCCCTGAGGACCTGGAGTGCAACGAGAATGTCAAGCACAAGACCAAGGAGTACATCAAGAAGTACATGCAGAAGTTTGGGGCCATCTACAAACCCAAAGAGGATACGGAGCTTGAGTGACCACCAGCACCTGCTCCACCACCATCGCCATCACCTTCTCGTAACTATCTCCGTGATCTCCACCACCATCTCCACTGTCATCTCTACCATCTTTATCACCTTTTCCATAACAATCTCTAGCATCTCCACCACCCATCTCCTCGCTGTCTCTGCCACCATCTCTGTAACCATCTCTACCATCATCTCCATCACCTTCTCCATAACTGTCTCCATGATTTCCACCACTGTCTCCATCATGGTGTCTACCATCTCTACCGCCTTCACCACCTCCATGATCATCTCCATCTCCTCCTTCATCTCCACCACCTCCATCACCACCATGACCATCTACCGACTCCATGGCCGTCTCCACCAGCTTCCACCAGCCCGCGGCTGCCCACCAGAGCCTCCACCCCTCCTCGTTGTGGATTCAAACCACCATGCTGACAGTTTGCTTCTTCCAGTTGATTTTCTTGGATCCTTTTGTTTGTTCGTTTGTTTTTTTACAACAAAAAACTCAGAAAAAAATCCCAAACCTTGGATCCCACCAACCCTAAGGATCCACTCGGATGTCTCCAAGCAGGACCTTCTGCCCGTGTCTGTATCATATTTTAACCTCTCTGTGAATATATTGATAATTTTGTTGGGTTTTATTTGGTTCTTTTGGGATGTTTTGGGAGGGGGGGATTTGAAGGGTCGGGATTGAGGGTTGGATGTTTCTTGGGATTTGATTGGATTTGGAATTTTTGGGGAATTTCTTTGATTTTTTGGGGGGGGGTCAGC
The DNA here is from genome assembly GCA_013397515.1 of Upupa epops. NCBI lineage: Eukaryota > Metazoa > Chordata > Aves > Bucerotiformes > Upupidae > Upupa > Upupa epops. The sequence continues at coordinate 34,307 of VZRI01004364.1, read as the reverse complement.
A
>VZRI01004364.1:1802-23197 GCA_013397515.1 Upupa epops | reverse complement strand
TATCAATTAATTACTTTCTCTGTAAAAGCTCTACAAACAGATAGAAAAAACCCCGACAAACCAAACAGGGGAAAGTGGGGGGGTGTGTGGGGGGGGATGACCCTGACTGGCTCCTGGCCAGCGGATCCAATGCAGGGTTGGGGTGGGGGACACACAGGGTACCCCCCTGCCCAGCGAGGGGTCCCCGTCCCCTCCACATTCCCCCTCCCCTTATGAGAAGGTTAGGACATGTCCCCATAAATTTAGGGGTGGGGAGTCAATCCTGCGCCCACCACCCCACCCCATGGGGACTGGATAAGGCCACAGCAGCATTGTAGGGGACAGGGGTCCCAGACCCCTCACCCCAGGGTGGGTGATGGGGGTTGGGTCATGCCCTGCCCTCAGCGGGGTGGTACTCAGTCTCACCAGCTGAGACCTGGGAGATGCGGCGGGAGGAGCGCCAGAGGCGCCGGTGGAACTGGCTTGGCCGGACCTGGGTGAAGGGTAGTGAGTCCCCATCCCACATCCCCACCAGCAGTCCCCTCTGAACAACCCTGTGCCCACCCCGTTATCCAGCTCCGTCTGTTCCTTCATCACTACCCCCTTCCAGATCATCACATGCTTCTTCATCCCTGTCCCTCATCCCATTTTCCAGCCCCATCCTCATCCCTTTCCCCTCAGTGTCCGTCCCCTTCTTCAACCCCATCATCACCTTTCATCCTCAACCCCTTCCAGATCCTCATCCCAGTCTTCTTCTCCATTCCCTCCCAATCCCCAACCTCATTCCGTTCTTGATTCCCATTCCCTTCCAGATCCTCATCACCATCCCTGTTCCGTTCCAAGTCTCCATCTTCATCCCCTTCTCCATCCCCATTCTCACCGTCTCCATCCCATTTCCACCCAAATCTCTATCCTACTCCCTTCTCCATCACCTCACAAGTGTCTCTGCTTCTCCCTCCCCATGCCCATCCCCATGTCCATGCCCTTCTAGATCTGATCTTCAGATCTGCCAGAACTACTCATCTGCTTGCTCCTCCCCATCACCATCTGCCTGCTCCATCCCTTTCACCTCCCAAATGTCCACCTTCTTTTCCATCCCTTCCCTTCCAAACATCCATCACCACCAGCCCCTTCTAAACCCCAATCCTTAGCTCTACCCAAACCCCATCCATTCTCCCATCACCATCCCCTTCCCCATCCACACTTCCAACCCCTTTCCAATCCCTTCATCATCATCCATCCACCATCCCCTTCTCCATCTCCACCTTCATTTCCATCTCTTCTCCCATCTCCCCCATCCCATCCTCCCCAAATTCCCCATTCCATAATCTTCTCCCCATCCTGTTCCCTCCACCCCATCTCCCTCATTCCATAACCCCTTTCCCATCTCCCCATCCCATCCCATATTCCCTTACCCAACCCATATCCCCTTCTCCATCTCATCCCAATCCACCCCATCCTATTGCATCACATCTTCTCTTCCCCTTCCCATCCCATCCTCCCTTCCCCATCCCATCACTCCTTCCCCATCTCCCCTGTCCTGTGTCCTCTTCCCCATCCCATCCGCTCTGGAAGATGAGGAGGCCGAGCAGATCTCCTCATCCCAGCAGCACCCAATGACCACCAAGCCACCAGCCCCCCTCCCACCAGGGCTGGGGGTCCAGGCTCACCTCAGCTGGCTGGCCAGCTCCCACCACAATGAGTTTACCATCCTCCAGCCCCACCAGGATGTGACTCTTCTCCTTGGTGACTGACACGCTGTGCACGGGCACCCTCATGGGCACAGGGGGCACGGCGGCCCGCAGGCTGTGGAGAAGAAATGTGGTGAGAGAGACCCTCCTTGAGATCCTACCCGGGCACCTCGAGCAGGTGGCTGGGGTTGGAGAAGGCGATCGGTCACCTCCTGGGGGGTGGTCAACCTCACCTCTGGAGGTCACGGATCTCCAGCCCGCACTGCATGGTCCCCAGCACCACGAAGTCCTCGGTCAAGCACAAGGCCGTCACCTCCTCATCCAACGGGACTGATGAGAGGTGCTTCCCGTTGACTGAGTAGAGGTGCAGCGCAAACCTGTCCTGGAAGACGCACCACAGATGTTAAGGGACTACTGTGCGGCCAAGGATGAAGACATGGGGTCATCTTCCGGCCATACCTTCACGCAGGCTCGTTGACCAACAGCTGTTTGGGCAACCACCTGCCCTTCTGGCCCCACAGCCAGGTGGGACAGGATGGCTGGTGGGGAACCTTCACTGGGCGGCTGCAGTGATCGGATGAAGAGACCCCGGCGGATGGTGTGGATGATGATGGTGCCATCCTAAGGGGAGGAAGGAGACATGAGGTGATGGTCGGTGCTGCCCAACCCTGGTGGACCCTTCCATCACCCCCAGCTTACCTTGGAGCCTGACACAGCCATGTCCAGCTCGGTGCTGATGGCCACGCAGGTCACCTCAGCATCGTGGCCATACAGGACCTGTACGGGTTTGGGAGCCAAACCGCTGGAGAAGCCACCCTGGGAACATGAGGACCTCAGTGATCTGGTGGTAGCACCCACCCTTGAGCTCCTTCTGGTTGGAGCACAGGGTAAGGGTCAACCCCCTACCTGCTGTAGGACCTGCCACACCATGCAGGTGGTGTCCCGGGACCCAGAAATGAGGTAGATACCGCAGAAGTCAAGTGCGAGGCAGGTGACGACATCTGTGACATCCAGACGGACACCATGAGGTCTTGGTCACATCCCACTGTTCCCAACACCATGGCCCCACTGCACCAATATGTTTTGGGGTGCGGAGGTGCTGCTCACCCTAGCCCCATACTAGCTTGGAGACAGACTACCCCCAGGAGATGGGAGACACTGGGAGGTGGCTCCTGCCTGTTGACAGGTCCTGTAGCTTTACTTGCGACCCTCCAAACCCATTAGATCTTCACTGGACCTTCGCCAGGGGGCAAGGACGTACCAATGTGCCTTGTGATGTGTCCCACAACCTTCCCTTTGGCCAGTGAGGTGACGCGGAGGCTGTTGTCCCAGTGTCCCCCGCTGAAGAGCAGCTTCCCATCAGGAGACACGGCCAATGTGCGGGAGCAGAGGTCGGCACCGGGGGCAAAGGGGCCCTGCAGGAACCGCTGGGTCCTGGTGGGGAAGGACGTGGCATTGTGGCAGAGCCATGGGTGGGCTGGTGGCACCTCCAGGGACCGTCCTTGGGGACTCACTTGGTGTTGGACACAGTAGGGTCTTTGGTGAAGCTGAAGTAGTTGGAGATGTTCTTGTCGTAGGGCAACCAGTTATGGGTCCCCAACAAGCCGTTGGCACTCACAGTGACCTGGGCAGACAAGGACATGGCCCAAATCCCACCAACGGAGCCATCATGTGATTTGATCCTGGTCCCCCATTCCACCTATGCCTCAGTTTCCCTGCACTCACCAAGATGTCAGGTGATCCCTGAGTGATGAAGGAGTGCGCCTGGTTCTTAGGGACTACTGCTTGCACTAGAGGCACCCCATCGCTGATGCCCTGTGGGGAGACAACCACCACTGGGCACCCTCCTGGCCAGGAAACCCCTGGTTAGGGACCTCCCCAGGGTTGTTCTCACCTCCACAAAGAAGGATTTGAGCTGGTCCAGGTTCTCAAAGACGTTGGGTGAGTGGGTGTCGAGGCGGGACAACCTCTGGGCAGCTGCCTCTGCTGACAGCCGGGCAGGGTGGGGTTCCTGGGTGAGGGTCAGGGGACCCATAAGATGTGGGGTAGCCTCCCCAAAGGGTGCGGTGGGACTGGAGAGTAGGAAATACCTTGAGCAGCTGGCAGGGAGTCTGCCCGAAGTTGCTGATGATGCCTTCTAGAGCCTTCCTCTGAGTCTCGTCAGCAATGGCATCAAGGTCAACAGCCCCTGGGGATGGGGGTGGTCATGAGGCGGGGGTAATGCCCCCCTGATCATGCCCCCCCAGCCTCCCTGCCCAATGGCTCACCCTCATAGGTACAGTAGTAGAAGACATTGAGGGCCTCCACAGCAGCTGGACCTCGTTGCTTGTAGCCAAAGATGAGGTCGATCCACTCGTGGAGGTGGGCTGAGACGTATTCTGACTCCTGGCCAATGATGGGCAATCAGGGTGGGCCAGGAATGACCCCATCCACCCAAGGGTGGAAGTGGAGGAGGGGTCGGTTGGGCTCAGCTCCACCATCTCACCAGGGCTTTGCGGTGCTGGTAGATGAAGTCCTCGCGGGAGCGAGCCCACCGGGGCAGCACCACGTCACCGACCTTCTCATTGGAGAGCTGCAGGCAACCCAGGTCGAAGCCTGCAAGCAGAGCAGAGGTAAGGGTCACCCACCACCCCACCACACCCCCACGGGTGCTGACCTCATGGTGGTTGCCCCATACCGTTCTGATTCTCCAGGAACTCAGGGAAGTAGAAGAACTCGGGGATGAGCTCCTTGACATCCACTGGGTTCTCCATCCGCGCTTGCCATGCTGCCGGCACAGAGTGGAACTGCCGGTCTGAGCAGTCAAACCTGGTTGGAGACACCTGGTTGGAGTCTACTCATCCTATCCATGATGTCCCATCCTTGAGGTCCAACCTTTGGGTGCCCACCTGCCACTCTGCAGCTGGATGTGGAGGGTGGTGAAGGGCTCGGTGCGGATCAGGTAGTGCATGACGCCAGCTGCATTGGAGTAGTGGGTGCCGTAGTGGAACTTGTCCACTGTGCCTGTGGGGTCCTCAAAGCTCTCGTACCTGAGGGATGAGGTAAGGAAGGTCCACCAGAAGCCAGCCAGATGCTCCTCACATCCCCCTATCCCATGTTTTTGGGTTACTCACTTCTCCTTCACATCCCGGGCATGTCGCTCATTGGCCACCCCAATGGGCTTGGACAAGTCCCGGAACACCGATGGGTTGGTGAGGTCGAGAGTCTCTGAGTTGTAATCCCGTAGGATCCAGGGGAACTGGGTAGGGGTGGGTGGGAGGTTGGTGAGTTTAGTGGTGCCANAGGTCATTGTAGGTGCGTCCCGCAATGGTGTTCAGCTGCATGAGGTACTCAAAGTTGGAGATCTCTCGCAGGACCCATTTCTGGAGTGAAGGGGAAGAGAAAGGGCTGAAAGGCGTTGGGTGGAGGCAGGAGATGAGGCAGACACCTCCACCCTATGGATGTGTCTGTCCCATGCCCATCCATGGTCCCAGAAGCTGTTCATGATCCCACAGATGTCCCTATTCCCATGCTCATCTCCAACCCATAGCCACCTCTATCCCACAGTCATCTCCAACTCATGGCCATCCCTGATCCCATGACCACCCCCATCCCACGGTCATCTCCAGGGTTGGCACCTGGGTGAGCCCTGAGGCTTTCAGCAGCTCCTGGGGTGACCGGCTGCCAAAGTAGGTCTGGCTGGGGGGACGCAGGCCCAGGATGCAGGAGTACACCTTGTTCCTCACCTGCAGGGACAGAGAAGAACATGGAGTAGGCCAGAGTCTGGGCAATGCCATGGACCTCGGGAGAGGTTTTAGGTGGAGGGGAGGAGGGTGTCACCACCTTCTTCTTGAAGTTGAGGAAGTAGTTAGCCTGGTCAATGAAGAAGAGCTCTAGAGCCGAGCGTCGCAGGTTGTAGCGGCGCAGGTGGACCTCACGCAGGTGGGACAAGGGTCGCTTGAAGTCGTAGCCAATCCCTGCTGAGACAGGGGGGCACAGAGCCCCGTGGGTGTCACCATCTACCTGGACACCCAACCCTGAGGTAGGGATGGTTCCATCACCACTCTGGGGCTGGGAGAAGCCCACCCCCAAACCAATCGACATCTGGTGTCACGGGCTTCTGGGGGGGGAGATGGGATGAGTGGTTAGTTCCTCACCCTACCTCTCCTTAGGGGACCCCTGAGGAGCAGATGCTGTTACCTCCCTCTGTCTCCTCCTTCTCACTGCTGCCATCGTAGAAGTAGACGTGTTGGGTTGTCACCTCCAGGCGGCCAGGGACTACAGCCACTGTTGTGATGAGCTCACAGTCCTCTGACACCACCAGCTTCTCACGTTGATTCTGCTCTTTGGGCTCAGCCCTGGGTGACACAGGTGGGTAAGAAGGTTGTACTGACACTCCCAACCTCAGTGGACCAGCGCCATGGCTGGGGATGGGGACACTCACTGGTTGTCCAGGATGGGGAGGTCCTCTTCGGCCAGTTGATCATCCTCCAGCTCGCTTACCTTGGCCTCTTTGGCCATGGCCAGTGGAAGGGACTCGGTGGGATTGTGGAGGTGGTCAGCTCCTGAAATGAGGAAAGGGTTAGCATGTCCTCCTGGCTCCCTAGGCTGGAGGACAAGTCTTGTGAAGACCCCCTGTCCCACTCCTCAAGCCCACCAGAGTCCATGACAGCTTCCAGTTCTACCCTCCCATGACCATCCAACAAGTGGTACTGGGAAGGACCTCTAGGTGTCCCCCTGCCATCACACTCACCCAGGTTGTCCCGCAGGGCACTGGCCTCCAAGTGTTGGTCAAAATTCAGGTTGGGCACCAGCTTCAGCCTCATCCTGGAGTAGGTCTCAGCGCTTGACAGCTTCCAGTGGACCTCTGGTGGATTCCTGGAAGGCAGGTGAAGATGAGGCACCCTTGGGACCTCCAGCCAGGCAAGGGGACCGAGGCAGGGACTCACCGGTCAGCCCATGTGGAGCGGGGTGAGGTGAGGAGGCGGCAGAGGGATCTCCATTGCTTCAGGACGGTGCTGTGGTGGTTGTTGGCCTGCTTGAGCATGTTGGTGTGACGGGCATTCTCTGCCTTGGAGCGTTTCGCCACTGGTTCCAGCACCAGCTCCTGCCAAGGGAGCAGGAGATGGAGGTGGCAGCTTGGGGACATCCCCGAGATGGGGAGCATCTCCATGGGGTGATGTTTCCCAAGGATATGGAGACTGATGCACTTGGGGTGAGGAGAACACACCCAGGATGATGTTCCTGGGTGAGGAACATGCCCTGAGTGTGAGTAGCACAGCCCCAGACTGATGTTCCTCGGAGCATATCCCGAGAACAATGTCTGGAGGATGAGGAGAGCTTCCTGAAGGCAATGTCCCCAGGGTAAGAAGCATGTCTCTGGGGGGGAGGAGCATGTCCCCAGGGTGAGGAGCAGATGCCAAGGATGTAGGAGAACATCCCAAGAGCACATCCCAAAGATAGTATCACTAGATGATGGCCCTGGGAAGGGAAGCATGTCCCCAAAACAATGTCCCTGGGATGACAATGTTCCAAGGATGACATCTTCAGACTGAGGAGGATCTCCTCAGGATGACATCCCTGGGATGAAGAGTGCATGCCCAGGATAAATGACCCCATGGTGAGGAGAATGTTCTTGAGGTGAGGAGCATGTTCATAGGTTGACATCCCAAGAACATGTCCTCAAGATGACATCCTTAGGGTGAGGAGCACGTTCTTGGGAAGAGAAGCACCTCCCCAGGATGATGTCCCAGGAACGAGGAGAAGCCAGTACCTGAAACATCTTGCGACTGGTCGCCTTCTCCTGCTCCCGCCGCTGTGAGCTGCTCATCATGGCATCGTAGCAAGCGTTCCAGAAGTTGGACATGTGGTCATGGCTCTTGGCAAAAGTGTCCATCTCAAACTGGGCCATGGTGGGCTGCACCTGCCACGAGAGAACAAAGATATTCCAGGACATTGAACCCCACAACCAACCAACATTCAATCCAGGAGCATTTCTATCCAGGAGGTTATCCCTGGTGGTCAGGAGAGGTTCTTTCCACCCCACACCTCACCACACTCACATGCTTCTCAATGAAGCCCCTCCACTCTGGGGTTGTGCAGAAGAGCTGGAAGTCCTCGTAGAAAGTGGGGCTGCCATTGGTGGGGGGCAACGAGGGCAGGAAGAGCTGCAGCTGGAGGGTCTCGTAGCACTGGTCCATGAGTGTACGGATGATGGGTACCAGCCATGAGAAGGTCTCTGATCTGGTGTCCAGTGAGCGTCGCAATGGAGTCTCCAGCTTGCCCAGAAGGTAGCAAGCTTCGTCCTTTTTAAGGGCCGAGGAGGTCTGGAGGACACTGTGCAGCTTCACGTAGGCCAGTGAGTGCAACTGGTGGTGGTGGTGGTGGACATGGGATGTCAGATGGAGCCACCTGGAGACCCCAAAGCCACCAGGTCCCCAGCTACCATGTTGTGGTGGGCATGGGACATCAGATGAAGACCCACAACCCAGGGTTGGGGTCTCATCTGGAGCTCAAGAAGAATGACCCACCTGGGGATCCTGCAGCAGGACATAGCCCACAAGGACTCGTAGACCTGTCTGGGCCATTTCCTTGAGGTCGGAGGTGCCGTTGGCCAGGTGGTACCAGACACCCAGTTTGTCCAGTAGGCTGCTTACCCCCTCGTAGATCTGGGGTGGGGGTACAGTGAAACCCCAAAGCCACTGGATCTGTCCCCACTACCTACTCAACCTCAGCTTTGCTCAACAGGGGTTTGGTTATGGGAACGGGAACAGGTTGGGTTTGGGATTAGGATAGAGGCCCAACCATAACCCTAATGATGACCTCATTAGGTTTGAGATGAGGGTTAGTGGATGGGTTTAGGGTGAGGTTAGAGGGTCGGGATGAAGGGTTGTGATTAGGGTTTCATTCACTGGTTGAGATCAAGGTTTAGGATTAAGGCCCTGAGGTTAGGCTCAAGAGCTGCAGGTAGGGGCAGGGTTTAGGGTTAGTATTAGGGTTCATATCTTGGGTTTGGGATCAGGAACCCCTCCTCATGCCCATTCACCTTCTCACTCCACAGGGCCTGGTTGTTGTGTCCCTCAGAGAACAGGAAGTCCTGGAGCAGCCGCAGGAGCTTTAGGGCATTGTGGATGAGACCAGGCTGGGTGGCCGGTCCCGACTCCTTCAGGTCCGTCAGCGCCGACTCCAGCATCATCTCCAGCAGGCTGTAAGAGATCAAGGTGGCTCCATAAACTTGTCCTCCTAGCTGGAGGATCTAGTCCTCCCTGGTGAAGGACCTAGTCCAGGTAGACCCTAGTCCAGACCTGGGCAGGACCCACCTGCGCTTTATCTCATCCGGGGGCCGCACCAATTCACACGCAGCCCCCAGCTTGGTGAGGACGGAGAAGACCTGCCCACGTTCCCTCCATGCGGTGTCATCCCACCCCTCCACCCCTCGCCAGGTCACCGAGAAGATGATGTTGGTCAAGAGGTTGCACAGCTCTTCCTCAGGAGTTTGCTGCCAACGAAAAGAATGAGAGATCCAGTGCCCAGTGTGGCCTTGGGTGGTGGACACGATGGTTTGGGGCTCACCTGCGGGTTGCTAGTGTTGGAGGTGTTGTCGCTGGGCAGTGTGTCCTGGTAGCTGCTTTCATCCAGGACGTTGGAGAGGCTGGAGCTCTTGCGTGCTCGCATCCCTGGGAAGGGCTTAAAGCTCTCCAGGGGTGATGGGGTGCCAGGGCCGCTGGCAGGGGTCTGCTGGCCACTCTCAGCTGTAGTGATGGAGCTACTACTGGCCAGGTCAAGCCCCAGGTCAAAGGGTGAGGTGGAGAAAGGTGAGAGAGGATGGTAGATCCCATCAAAAGGAGGACCATCACCAGGGTTGGAGGAGGAGCGGCTGGCTCGGTCAGAAGAGTCAAAAGACTTGAAGTTGTAGGAGTGGAAAGACTTGATGCGGCCACTGGGGGAAATGGAGTGATCTGAGAAGCCCTCAGAGAGCTCCTGATCTGAAGTTTCATAGCCCAGTGGCAAGAAGACGTCCAGCTCTTGCATATCGGCCGGTGGTGGGCTGGTCCCCAACTTATCTGAGGGGTCTGAGAGGTGGAGCTCCAGGTAGCCCCTGTTGCCCACGTTACTCAGGCTGTGTTGGCGGTACTCATAGGACTCCTTGACGTAGAGCTTGGTGAGTGTGTCCTGCCAGCCAGACAACCTGGCCAGCTGCTTCACCAGGTCCTGCTGAGCATAGATCAAATGGAAGAGCTGCAAGAGAAAGCAAGAGGGGATGATGGGGTGCCACCTCTTGGGTAGCTTCTTAATGAGGCTGACTTCTCCAACAGGTCTGAGCAGCCCAGATCCTTCACAACCATCATGGGGCTGCACCATCTCCATGGTCCTCATGTTTCAGCCACTCAGTCATGCCCAGGAGCTCAACCCCAAGGTGACAACTCTTGCACTCATGGTCCTCCTCACCTTGCGGCAGATATCAAGCCGGACGGTCAGCTCAGCACGGTGAGACAGATAAACCACAGCCACCAGGTCCTTGTAGTTGGGAGGGTCTATGGAGAAGGAGAGACCGTGTGGTGGTGGGACATCTTCATTGGTCCCCAGAAGCCACCAAAGGGTGGTCTATACACAGGGATATTATGGTGATAGGACACCACCTTCTGTCCCCAGAAGCCCCTGAAGGGTGGTCTATGGACAGGGAGAGACAATACAGTGGTGGGACACTTCCTTCTGATCCCAAAGCACCCAGACTCCCATCCCCACAAGATGGGAGCTAGGAGCCTTGTTGGAAGCCACCAGTTATGACCCCATGGCATGCAGTTGGGATGGTTGGCCGTGGGCAACCTGATGGCAGCAGGGTTGGTGGTACCTGCCCCAAGGACCTGTTCTGAGAGGCAGCGGAAGAGCAGCATGGAGCCAGGAATGTCACTGAGGCAGGAGGTGAGTCCCTGGTAGCCGATATCTTTCAGCTTCAGGCGGTTCTTGCTGCGCTCGGGGACCTTCTCGTACTTCAGCATCTTGTAGAGTATCTGGTGGGACAGTGAAGAGGTGGCCACCAAGCCATGGCAAAATCCCATGGCTGCTGGGAATGGCAGTGATTGGCGATGGGGACCTGCCTCACCTTGAAGACCCTCTCCCGCACTTCATCTGAGAACTTCTTCTGCACCAGTAGCGAGAAGAAGATCTCCACATGGCCTGGCTCAAAGAGGAAGGCGAAGAGCTGCTCCTGGGCTGGTGAAACCTTCAGCAGGCTGTGGATCACTTCCAGCGCCCCACAGACCTGCAGAACACAGGGCTAGTTGTCCACTGCCCACTATGTGCCCCGCAAGGAGCTCAGGTGACTTCTCCCCACCTGCTGCCAAGTGCTGGATCAGCCCATGGCATGCTGAGCTGTTTGGGGACGTTGGTGGCTCCATGCTGTACCTGTTGCTCATCCTGTGCTCCAGCAATGTAGCTCAGCAAGCTCTGCATCTCCTCATTGGAGAAGCTCCTGCAGAAGAAATCCTTCACCAAGCTGAAGAGGGACGTCTGCACTGTCTTGATGTCATCAGTGGCTGTGGTCTTCTCCCTGGAGGTGCTGCTGATGGATGGACATAGATGGACATTCCCTCTAGGGATGTGCACAGCCACCTTCCCACTCCTTGTCATCCATCCCAAATCGCACCATGAAGATAGACTTGATTATCCCAAGCTCTTGCAGAAACCACCACCATGATGAGGAGGATTTTGCTGTTGACCGGGCACAGATCTTGAGGTTGAATCATGACCAAAGAGCACTGGAAGGTCCTGGCCCACCATCATGTTCCCACACCAGAAGACTATCCCATGAGTCATTGCATGATGGATATTACCTCAAGCAAAGGGTGTCCACCCCAAATTACAGCTCCTAGGGGTGAAGCCCACCACCATGTCAACATTTGGGGGTCCCAACCCACCCTTTGGGTGGCTCCTCACCTGTAGAATGTCCGTATGGAGTCAAGGATGTACTGCACCCCATACTTCTTGCGGATACGCTGCTTGTGGTCCTTGATGACGTTGGACAAATACTGGATGTGACCTGCCGAGAAAAGGTATGAGCCACCAGGGAGGCCAGTTGGGCTTGAGGAGAATCCCCAAGGACCTCCAGTTCTCACCTAAACGGACAACAAAGTCGCTGTTGCTCCAGATTCGGAAATCGAAGAGGAGATGCTGGTAGAGGAGGTGAAGCAGGAGCCCACTGCCCTCAGAAGCCATCTGCTCCATGAGGATCTGGGAAGCCACCAATGTGCTCATGTCCAGCAGTGGACCAGAGACCTGCCAGGGGTGAGAGGAGAGCCTTGTATCCACAGAACAGCCCTGGGGGCTCATGGGATGGAGCCGTTGGTAACCCCCTCTGACCTTCTGCAGCAGCGCCCCAATGATGGCCGGCCCATGGCACTGCACCAGGCTTTCCTGGTTCACTGGGTGGTTCTGGATGAAGTTCTTCACCAGCAGCAGGAAGGCAGCCACGTTGTTCCTCTCCAACCTGCTCTCTGCAAGGCACAGGGCAGAGCACCCACCAGGAGCTGTGAGTCTTCCACCCACCTGAGCACCTTCCTATAGCTCCAGCCCCATGAGGACAATGATCTCCCACTAATCCTCATCCAAGGGCATTTTGGAGACCTCCACATCGACTTTTCAGCCTGGTCTCCCAAAATTTATGGTGGTGGAGACATCAGTTTCTCTGAGTGTTTTAGAGATAAGCAGATGAGTAAGGAGTCAAGGCCTGTTTCATCTACTCAGGAGAAGGCTTCTGCATGAACCCAAGACATCAGACTACGCAATGACAAGGTGGAGCTCAACAGGCTGGAGACACCTTCATCACCCTACGAGTGCTGGTTCGTGACTAATCTGATCACGGCAACATTAAAAGAGATGCAGTGATTTCTCTGTTACCCCATAACTCTTAGTGCCCTAGGCACAACCTCTCCAACCCTAACCATGGGAGCCATCACCCATGTGGTTACCTCCAGCCACCCCACGTCCCTTGAGGACCTCACCTGAGGATTTGCCCAATGGGATGAGCATGCCCTGGGCATTCCTGGAGGAAGTCAGCTCTGGCCCCACCAGGTTGTTGGTCTCCTGCTCATCCTCGGGCTCCTCTTTCTTGGACACCACTTGTTCAAGGAGAGGCAGCAGCACGGCCATTCCACCCACACAGTTGACCACGTCCTGCCAGACGGAGGCCAGAAGCTTCTGTTGGGTGCTGCATGAGCACAGCACCACCAAGAAGGAGATTACACATGAACCTGTAGTCCATCCTGCCTGGTCATGGGCTCGGCCCACGTTGGGGAAATTCAGACCCTGTGGTTACCAAAGACCAAGGTGTGTCCAGACCCACTGCACAGCACAACCCTACAACAGTTGATGCCAAAATGGCACCTGGTTTCCCTGCATCACATATGGTGCCCACCCAGGACACTGAAGACTCATGAGGCAGACAGGTCCAAGACCATGAGTAGGATGTAGGGGAGCCACTGTGACTATTCAACACCCTGTGGGGGTCCTCCAGTGTAGAAGGACCCAGCTGCCTCCACGCCATGGGATGGATGGGCCACCCAACATACCTTGATGTCCCAATTGACCACCTTGTGTCCTGTCAACCGCCCGTCCAAGCTGTGGCTAGGAGAAAGGTCCAGGCAGATGTTGTTCCTGCAGGCCTAGAAGAGAGCACCACGGGAGCTTCCTCATGCTCCTGGAGATGTCACTTATAGCAGAGGGTCAACCCAGTGCTGGGATGGTGGCTCTCCTCACCTGTGGCATGTAGTACAGCAAGAGCTTGCTGCTGAGCTCTACCAGGTCACTTTCCACTGTAAATGGTGATGTGACATTTGGTCCTGGGGGTGGAGAAGATTGAGATGATCTGAGACAAGGTGGAGGAGATCCCAGTCGCCACCAGTGGCCCCTCTGTGGAAATCTCCAACCTCAACATACCTGCACAGAAGAGTGCTTTGACCTGGGCTTGCTGCAGAGCCTCACAAAAGATGGCCACAGAGCCCAGGTGACCCTCCAGAGAGGTGGGGCTGCCCCACTCAGTGTCCTGGCTGCCAGCTGCTGTGGTGGCCACCACCCCCTCTGTGGGGGGCTGAGTAGGGGTCCAAGAGTGAGGGCCCAGGGTGGCTGGGACAGACTGGGAGCGGCCAAGTGTTGGGTGTGAGGGGAAGACGAGCTCTGGCATGTGGGATGCTGGCTGGTGGTTGGAGGTGGTGGTGGTCGTCCGATGGCCTGCAGAGCCGATGCAGCAGGAGGTGAAGGACTGGGAAAGAGAAGTCGTTCATGGTTGACCTCCATCCCCACGCCATGTGTTAGTGGTTCCAACTGAAACCCCATGGGATGGGAGTCCCGCACCTCATGGAGGGAAGGGAAGCGAAGCTGCGCTGTCTTACGGAGGTGACCATCGGCGTAGATGTTGACCACGTTTTGGCCAAAGGGCCGTCTGCCAGCGATGTGGACAATGTCGACACAATGCTGGAGGAGGGACGAGGAAGGAGCATGAGGCCTCCATCCTGGCATCCTCATGTCCCCCCGCGCTGGAGATGGGGATGGTGCTCACCCAAGCTGAATCGCTGAAGGCAAACTCAGGCAACGCCACTGTCATGTAGTCCTTCTTGGTGCAGACGGCCACCACCAACACACCGCCAGCAGTGAAGAATGCCTCAAAGCCTGTTCCACCAGCTGTGAAGAAGCTGGTGGAAGAAAAACACGGTGGATATGGCAGTGCAGCCCCTCCTCACCTTCACCCCTCACTATGGTCCCTTCTGTTGACCATCGCACCTGTAGAGTTGCCTCCTCTTGGGCCTTGCTGGCACCTGAGGCTCCTCCTCGCTGAGGCACAACCAGGCATGGAAGGCAAAAGCACCTCCAGGCCACTTCTGGATGGTGGGCACCATGATCCCTGCCATGCCAGGTGTCAGGTCAAAGCTCTGCAGTGCCCGTGGAGGGCCCTCAAGCCGTGCCATCCCAGACAATGCCCGGATGACTGGTGCCACATAGGGGTGAGGTTCTCCACCCTGCTCCTGCCGCAGCAGCCGCAGCAGCTGTCGCAGCTCTCCTGGGCGGATGGAGACACTGCCCAATGCTCGCAGCAGCTCTAGTAGATTTCTGGAGCAGGTGACTGGCAGTGCTGGTTCGGTGGCTAAGGCACCCAGTAGGTATCCCACCATGCCTGCCTTGACACAGGTGAGGCGACTGGGTAAGGAAGCCTCGCAGAGACGGCGCAGCCAAGCTGAGAGGAAGATCTGCAGCTCCCGGCATGTCAACACCGGCAGCCAGGCCAGTAGGATGAGGAGGGGCTGCTCGTTGCGGATGGGGCGCACTGGGAGTGAGCTGTGGTCACCTTCCACTGCCTGTTGAAACACAATAGTTGGTTGGTGCAAGCCCAAGCATGTTGGCCACCTTGAGCTTGCAGCAGAGATCTCGTGTGTCAAGCTCCTTGGAGACTCCTGTGCATCAAAAGTATCAGAGAACTCTGTGCATCAGAAGTCTGGGAGAACCCCAAGTACCAAGTGATTTGAAGACCCTCATATATCAAGTGCCCTGGAGATCCCCAATTGTCAAGGATTTTGGAACCCACCATGCAGCAAGTATCTTGAAGATCTCCAGGTATCAAGAACATTGGAGAACCCTGACCACCAAGCACCTTGGAGAACCAGAACCGTAACACAGAGAGCTCAAACTTCCCCAGAGCTGAGCGTGACCCCAAGCTGAAGATGGTCCCAAGATCTCTTGAAAGGAAGGTGATGGAAACTAACAGGGTGGAGAGGACTTGGAGGTGAGGAATGGGACTGCAGGGAGCTGAGATCTGCCAGGAATCATCATCACTGAGGGCTTTGCTTAATGTGGAGGAGAAGGGGGCATGCTTACCATGTTAAGGAGCTCCTGGAGCAGGCGTTGGGTGGGCTGGCCTTGGCTTTTCAATACCTCATAGAAATGGGCATAGCCGATGCGCTCCTTGAAGACTTCCTGCAAAGAGCCGGGTGAGTGGGACCTCAATTTGAGTGCAACCATGTGCTGCTTTCATCCCATCCCACCTCTGCAAGGTGACAATACCCAAACCCATCTGCTTTTGAGGAGTCCTCCCTGCCTCCGTTCTGCTGCCCACCTTGGCTGAGGGTGAGTTACTCATGATGGCGGTGAGCACCCCGACGGCATGGACAGCAATGGCATCGCAGCTGTTGGCAAAAACCTGTGGGGATGTGGAGGTGGTGGTGGGTCTGCTGAGCCATGAGGCTGAGGGGACATGGCCCACCATGGCTGCTGGTTTGGTTACAGGGTGGTCCCACATGGTACCTGCTGGGGGCCATCACTGACTGGTGGTTGCGTGGGGACTTCATCGTGGGTTTCACCTGTCTCCCATGAGCTGCCGAGGTAGAGCTGTGAGATACGAGGTGGGTGTCAGCACCCACTATGGGGTTGGGGAAAGAGGGTTACAGAAGGTCCCCACCCCATAGAAGCAGCATTTAGACCCAGGAAGGATGAGGATAGAGATGAGGATGCCCAGTGCTGGTGGCACCATGGCAGGGACACCATGGCCACCATGGATGCTGCTGTGTCCTAACATCATTTAGAACCAGGAAGGATGAGAATGGAGATGAGGGTGTCCAACCCTGGTGACACCAAAATGGTGACACTAACATGGCCACTGCGTTACCTTGCTGTTCTGGAGGAGCCGGATAATGTGCTCGAAGCAGTTGTTGCTGAGAAAGACAGCTTGAAGGACTGGCCGGTCCTCACAGCTCAGCATGGCAGGGATGGCATCTACAGTGAGAAGCAGCTCCTCAACACCCATTCCACATCCCCACCTCCAACCAAGCCACCAGTTACCTACCCAACATGAGGACGCGAAGAGTGATGAGGCCACTGGCCGCCTCTGGCGCCAAGGAAGCTACAGGGAGGTCTGAGTTCAGCACCTTGAAGTAGCCATCCAGGAGGACTCGCAAGGGGACAGGGCTGTCGCCAGGGCTGCCCCCGTGAAGGACATGGACCACGGCCACCACAACTCGTAGTGTCAACTCCAGCAGGCCAGGGACCACCGGGGTTCCCCCACCACCCCGCTGGAGAACCCCAAGGAGAATCTCAACAGTGGTTGGTGTGATGATCTGGAGGGCATTGGGCTGTGGAGGAGAGGGAGCAAGGAGGGGGGTTGATATTTAGATAACAAAGCCACTGATTAACTTATCGATTAATGAGAGGCTTTGGTTTAATTAAAACCTATTTCTGCTCAAGTTTTAGTGAGTCAAGGTGTTTCTTGGAGATGAACCAGGGGTGAATTGGTAGCTTCAATTCACCCCCCCTTTAATGTAATTTTAAAATTCTACATTTATTAGTTTTTATTATTAATTTGTGTGGTTATTGACTATTATTTGCTACTATTTTATTATTAATTTTTAATATTATTGCACCTTATTACTGTTTAACCACTATTTAATTATTAACTTTTTATGTAAATATTGTTATTTTATTATTTTATGTTACGTAGATTTGAATTAATTTATCAATTTGTATTAAGAATGGTATTTTATTATTTAGTTCTTTATTATATTTATTATTACAAGTCTAATTTTATTATTTAGTATTATACTTAGTATTTAGCTCCATTCTTTTATTACCTTATTAAAATTTAATCACTATTTTGCTATTATAATTTTATTATTTTGATATCACCATTGCTACTTTATTACTCTTGTATTACTGATTTACTAACTTTTCACTATTTTATTAATTATTCAATATTTAGTATCCATTTAAATGCTTTTATTTTTTTGTAACTATTTAACCACAAGTTTATTATTTTGACAGTAGTTTGAAAATATTTTTCTCTTCTTAATATTATTACTACTATTATTACTTTTAATTATTTTATTATTATCATTATTACTGTCATTGTTATTAATTAAGCTAAAGTCCCTGAATTTAGGGCCAAAATTTCACCTCTGATTTTTTAAAGCTTTTAAAACACTCAGCAGAACTTTAACTAGATTTTTAGAGTTTCCACATGAGAGACAACAGCCCCCCCCAGAATCCCTCCTCCACCCTGTAGCTCCCATCCCCTCACCTTGGATCCAGAGAGGATGGCCCCAAAAAGATGGACAAGGCGGAGCTGCAGTATTTCAGGGAGCTGCTCTCCAGTTTGCAAGCTCTCTGTGAGGATGATTTCATTTTCAGGATCCTATAGGATCCTATATGTGCCCTTCAATCATAGGGGTATAGGAACCCTATAGGATCCCTACGGGATCTCTAAAGAATCCTATAGGGTTAGTGTTTCAGGATCCCCTCAACCATACACTGATCCCGGAGCAAGTATCCAACCCACAACCCCAACAGACCCTCCCCATAACCTACAGACCCCAATAAACCCCCTCCACACCCTATAAACCCACTACCTTGGAAGAAGACCCCAAACTCGGGGGGCAAAGGGGCTGGTGCAAATTTGTATTTACTCTTCTCTTTAGAGCTCACGACTTCCCTGGAAGGAAAAGGGGTCAAGTATGGGGTCAGGGGAATACCAGGGGATTTCTGGGGGGTGTGCAGGGGTTCCCGTTACCCGCTCAGCTGCCGTCGCCATGTCTGATAGGGATCAAAGAGGCATTCACAGAGGTGGAAGGCACAGAGCATCCCGGTCTGCAGCTGCA
Organism: Upupa epops; assembly: GCA_013397515.1. Classification (NCBI taxonomy): domain Eukaryota; kingdom Metazoa; phylum Chordata; class Aves; order Bucerotiformes; family Upupidae; genus Upupa; species Upupa epops. The sequence continues at coordinate 4,917 of VZRI01004364.1, read as the reverse complement.
TCTTGCCTCGATCCCCTTCCAGCAGCTGGGAATGAATTAAAATACATAAATAAAAGAAAATAAATTAAATTAAACACATTTCAAATTCAATAAATAAAATTAAATAGGAAAAAATTTATTAAAAATTAGTGTTATCCCCCCCTCAAAAACCCCATGAAGTCCTCCTGGAAATGAACGTCCTCATCCCATAAAAGCATAATCAGAATTATAGGGTTTTTCTCCACCTTGTTGGTGCAAACCCGAAGCAGCTTCAGCACCTCCGGAACGAAGCTGGGCGTTCGATCCGCTTGGATGTTCTCTGGATTCCTATGAGGTGGGAAGGGGATAAAATTTTAAGGTTGGAAGGGGCAAAGACTGGGATGTAGTGTGAGCTTTTCAGGGAAAACAGGGGGTAATGATGCACTTTAGGGGGGGTTTGGCCTTTGTTTTGGGGTGGATTTGCTTTGGGGAGAGTGTGAAATCCTGTGTTTTAGGTGATATTTCAGGTGGGTCATGTTGCTCCTTTTTTGGGGGATGTTGCATTTTGGGGAGGGAAGTACTACGTTTTGGGGTGATGTGATGCCCTTTGGGGGTGGATGATGCACTTTGATGCCTATGTTTTGGGGGGTGCAATACTGTGGTTTGGGGGGTGGTATTTAAGGAAAGGTCAGGTTGCTCCTTCTTGGGGTGGAGATGTTGTATTTTGGGGTGGAAAGATGCTGTGTTTTGGGGTGAATTGATGCTTTTGGGATGGGGTGATGCACCTTGAGGGGTGACAATGAACATTTATGGTGTGTGTGGGGTCTCCCCTCAATGCACCCCAGCAGCACTTCGGGGGCTGATCCTACAGGATGAAGGACCCAATCCAGGAGAATCCATAGGTGCAGGGGAATGAAGGGCAATGGGACTCTCCCAGGTTTGGGGGGGCAGGATTCGGGTGTCACCTACCTGCAGATGATGATGAAGAACTTGAGAAAGAGAATGGCCTGACCCAAACTGGTCCCAGTTCCGTCTTCTCGCGTGACCTGGACCACGCAATGTCCCAGCCGCTGGCTCAACACTTGCAGCACTTCCCAGGGCAGCACCGGGATCTCTGACACCAATTCCTCTGGCCTAGGATTGGGGTGGGCAGAATGTGACCCCATAATCCCATAACCCATACCCACCCAACCCATTGATTGAAGCTTCGGATCAGATGGTTCAAAACCACCAAGAACAGATGATTTGCTTGAAAGCTCCCACAATTGAGCTGTAGGTGTCACCCCACACCTTCTCCACCCCTTATATGGGGTGGGGTTGTCCCAGACAGCAGCACCCATGGGTGCTCCCATACCTGCGGGGCTCCAGCGAGGGCAGTGAGATGATCTTCTCAAAGTTCATGACAAAGGCTTCCAGCCACTGCTGGAGGTACGAGAGGTCCTTCTGCAAAGGGGAAGAGGGAGGAAAGGGGGCTGCTGGCCAACAGGGTCCAACTGTGACCACCAATTCCCCCACCAATCACTGGCCAGAGTGGTCAAGACAGAACCAGCCAATAGGTAACCAGAGAAGCACAACTCCTGGAGCTGCAGCACCACCATAGAGCTCCTAGCCAATCAGCTTTCAGAACCTCTCAACCTGTAAAACTCCTGACCAATCAACGTCCAGAGAAACTTAATCTGTGGAACCACTGATCAATCAGCACTCAAAAGTAGCACAACAACCTGTGGACTTCCTGACGAATCAGCATCACCTCAAGACCTCCTGGCCAATCAGCTTCCAGAACTGCTCAACCTGTAGAGCTGCTGCCTAATCAGCATTCTGAAAACATAATCTGTGGACCAACTGACCAATTAGGACTCAGAGAGCACAACAACATGTGGAGCTGCTGACCAGTCAGCATCCACAGCAATACAAGCTGTGGAACCACTGACCAATCAGTACAAATCATAGATGTTCTGGCCAATCTGCTAGCAGAACCACGACCTCTGGAGCCACTGATCAGGCAGCAGAGGCTATAGTTCTCCTGGCCAATCAGCTGTGAAGCTTCTGATCAATCAGCACATCCCATTGAGCTGCTGGCCAATCAGCACCCAGAACAGCTCCCCCTGATGGCAGCTGCCAACCAACTAGCACCTGGAGCACCTGCCCCTGCAGCCAATCAGCACCCAGACCACCTGCCCTGCAACCAATCAGAAGTCAAAGTGGGTGGCCCCACCCAGCACCACACTGATGGTTGTGCAAGTCCTGCTGTGATTCACCTTCTGCTGCCACCAGCACCTCAGCCTGGCATCCCCCAACAACCATGCCCGGGGGTCTCCCATGGTCCTGGGCACCCCATATAGCACACTGGGATCCCCTAGGGTCCTGAGCACCCATAGCAGCACCTTGGGGTCAACCAGAGCACCCTAATGCAGCACCTTGGGGTCACCCATGCCCTTGAGCACCTCAATACAGCACCCTGGGGTCACTCATGTCCTCATGCACCCCCATACAGCACTTTGGGGTGACCCACAACACCCAAGTGCAGTGCCTTAGGGTCACCTATGTCCCTGAGCACCCAAGTACAGCACCTTGAGGTCACCCACATCTCATCACACCCCAAAGCAGCACCTTGGGTCACTCACTAACCTGAGCACCCCAATGCAGCATTACAGGGTCATCCATGTCTCCAGATAACCCAGTGAGGCATCTTGGGGTCACCCACATCCCATTGTACTCCAAATCAGCACCGGGGGGTCACCCATGTGCTCATGCACCCCCGTACAGCAACACAGGGTCACCCACAGCACCCCAATACAATACCTTGGGGTCACCTACCCAATCTGTTCCCCCTCCCTGCAGCACCCTGAGGTGTCCCCAGCCAAAGCAGGAACAGTCCTCCCATCCCAAACTCCCCAGAAACCCACAAATCCCCCTCCCCAGCATCGACTGCACCCATAGGACACCCCAAAGGGACCTCACTACCCCCATAGTTCTTATAAACCCTCCTCACATTGCTCATTTCTCCTGAAAACCCACTTTCCCCCCCATTTACTTCAGCACCCAGTGGGGTGAGCAGGGGTTCCCCTTAAGCTCCCACCCAAACCCACCCCATTACCTGCCCACCAAGGTGACCATGGCCATCCATGACTCAGGACGGGATACGGGATTGGGGGTT
>VZRI01004363.1:7762-58243 GCA_013397515.1 Upupa epops | reverse complement strand
ATGATCTTTAAGGACTCTTCTAGCCTCATCATCATTACTGTGAATAGTTTTCCCCCAATAGAAAGAAGAAATGGGAAGAGTACATGCAAATAATTTTTACTGCAGCCAGAGGTTTCCGATTTCACCAGTCAGTGCTACTGTGTCAACTGGTACTAATACACTATGACAACAAAGGAGAAGAACACCACGCTGCATCAGTGAAGAAAATGAATGCAGAGATTTAAAAAGGAAAAACAGCACAATGTGATATTGTGTCATTGAGTCTGGAATATGATGAGAAACCCTCTTCTAGTGGCATATGAGATAGAGATTTGAAGGTAAATTATTGTGGAAGTCTTAGTGTACTATTGCTTTCTTTATTTCCTGGAGATTCCGTTTGTGACAGTTTTTGCTGTTTCAGTGAAATCTCAGAGTCACCACCAATACAATACTGTTTGCAACCCCACCTAGCGGGCTTAAAAATTTCCAGTGGATTTATATGGTTGACAGCTTATAAGTATAGAACACTTTGTTTTCTGGTTGTATTCTTATTTCAGTACTTGAAAATTCAATTAAAACCTCACTTGAAATCTAATTGAAAATTCAGGTATACATTACAGCACTAGTTACTTCACAGAAGTTCAGTAATTCTCATCTAGAGGGTCAAAATGTTTTATAACAAGCCAAGATGCAATATGTGCAGAGGGATCCTGTCACTCGGCGCTAAGAGAATCCATTCCTGAAGTGGAACTACTTGAACTGGAATCTACTTGACAAGAAATGGCAATATTGCAGATCATTTAAAACAGGGAGGAATAGTATTACATCTGCCACAGCAACAAGAAGGACAGGGTCTCATGCTTCCCAAATGAGGATGTAAGGAGTACACAAGTACAACTCTTGCAAATAATGATGTAGAATATATAATTATAAACGCTGAGGACCTTCATTTTATAACCAAACTGTGAAACAGTCTGTCACCTGTGGAAGGATGTTGCCCTTCAGCACAGTACAGGACATTTGCACTTCAGTTACTCAGAGGAAATGGTGCCATCTGCTGAACTGGCAATGTACATATGCAATTGATATTTCAGGATAACCTGATTAAGAGAGTCTTGCAGTTAGAAATCTTTGTGATTGATTGGAGCATATATGAAAAATGACTTAAAAAAAGCAAAACATAATACATATATTCATTTTTAATAGGTAAGGATCATAAATATACTGTGGTGCTATTCAATTCCACAACAGTGTGGGTAGGAATGCTGACATGCATTTTTATAGTAAAAGGGACAAATCTGTTAATTATGTATGAATTACAGTTTCTGTAACATTATTTACATCTGTAAATGGTTATAAATAAAAACTAAGTTTACAGATTCTGAGTATGAACTCATAAGAAAGAGCTCCAGCAACAAAGGGGAAAAAACGACAGATTATATCCTTTCCCAAGCAGACAGCTAATGAAAGACAAATACTGTTCTGCAGTTGTTTTCCAACAGCTGTCTGTGTCTGAATTCCAAACCCATTTGTATGCTGGTCTTTATTAGGGGCAGTAAATTCCTTCTGGTTGCCAAGAAAACCTTATTTTGCAGTAATTTTTCCAGGTTTTTGCATTGCCCATCCCTCTGGTGCATAAAGGAAGTTAAAAATACTACAGACAATTGTTTCTGGAGATCATGATCTCCGACCTTTATCTGCATTTAACAGCAGCTTAAATTCCACATTTTGTTCAGCATAGAATTCACACAAAAGTCTTCTAAATAGGCCTCTACCAGCTGCTGTTCAGCGTGTAAGAGCCGCTCCTATTGTAAAAGTCTTTATCTCCCACATTTCACTGTCTCAGGAGTATAATGTTGCTGGTTGTATTTTTTTTAATTTTATTTATTCTCTGCATCTTTAATAGACTCCTGTGCACTGTCTTTCTATGACTTTCTGCCAAGTACTGCTAAACCAGCAGTCAAAACATTAATTTTTTTAACCTTAAGAGTAAAAATAATTGGAATACTGTTTTGAAAGATGTGATGGTTTCATTAACATTTTAGTTGCTGGCTATCCAAAAGACATTTGCAAAGAAAGCAGGCCCTGCTGGCTGTGTTACAGCTTGTGGCCAAACGCGAACTACTCTAGGAAGCAATGCATTTGTTAGTAGTCTTATACGCTGAGAATGGAATGGCTAAGAAGTTCTAAATAATTGCATCGAGAGTATTATTTAAAATCAGTTTCAGTTTTTCTTATTCTGTCTTCTGACTGTGGCGTTATGTATTTGTTATTCAGTCTGTAGAGGTTGGATAAACACAACTTGTTATTTACAAAACAAAAAAATGTATAGAATCACATAATCACAGAATGGTTTCAGGTGGAAGGGACCTTAGGTTGGATTTGAATTTAAAATGAAGAAACAGACAAATTACATGAAGCTAAGGGTGACGAAGACATGGTTATCTTCCAAAAGAAACCCAAGGTCAGATGCACGTGAAACAGAAGCTTGCATTTCATTAATCTTAAACATTAAATTATTACCAGGATGAAGAACCCAGCCTTCGAGTCATTAGCTTGTAACCTCTAAGTGCAAAAGTGTACGAGCAACAGGCCCTGTATTCAGTAAGGACTGTGTATTACTCATAAGCCTTTGGCAAAAGAAGCACGGAGAAAAAGTTATCTGCTACGTTACTTGCAACTGTGCATCCTGCATAACCGCCTATCCCTCTCCCCTGTCCACACTTGCTTGGGCACGAGGCCAAAGGTTTTAGAACCTCTCCAGACACACACCTGTTCTGGCATGAGGGAGAGAACAATCTGAGATTGTGCGTAAAAAGAAAGAAGGAAAGGGTATTAACAGCTGCCACTTCCTTTAGGCATGTGGATAAGGGCTGCAACAACTGGAACAGAGAGTAACACATACGAATTCACCTCTTCTGGATCAAGGCAGTATGATAAAAAGTTAATCCCTTTATAGGTAAGGTGCTGCATATGAGACACCCAGTGATTTTAGATACAATACTAGGAAGGAAATAACCTAATGAATTAGTTTCAGACTTGACAAATTTCACACAGGTAAATGAAAAGCCATATATGACTAACTATGGATTCTGATTTCAGGTTCAGTGCTTCCAGGGAGGAAGATCCAGATTTATTTAGAGCACATACTTCGCTAATAAATTTAGCAAATCACTTGACTATTTTGTAAGCAACGGAGATTGGTACCTCTCCCTCCAGCTGAATGAAATTGCTGAAGTGCCATATCCTGAATGTATTGTCTGTGCGCTAGTTACACTATCAAATCTCCATCATTACCCTAATTTGTGAATGCAAAGAGACTGGAGATCCGTGGCAATGTCTTCAGCTACTTAGAGTGACAGAATAGCAAGTGCCTAGAAAATGTCACTGGAAAAGGCGTAGTCGCCTAAACAGACACAAAAGAGATTAATGGGGTTTATTGTTCTGCTTTTGCTTTACTCAAGTCCCTACTGCCAGATGTGCAAAATTTCATTCTGATTCACCACGTAATGTTTCTAGACATGGACCTGAGCAAAATTAGTTGGAATTCTGAATTTGTCAAGACATTGTTTCATAGCATGCTGTTTTCAGTGAGCTGTACTGAATTTTCCAACAGCAATACAACCTCAGACATCGTGAAATCAGAAAAGATATTTGCTACACAACAGTTCATTTGTCTCTAACTCTCCTTCTGACAGGAAACTATCCAGTCTAATTAGGACACCTTTCCTGAGGTAGATGTACAACCATCTTGCCAAGAGAGCTATCAAACTCAACCTTCCAGAATGAAACTCAGTAATTGGCAGAGATCAAGACACCTCTCCTACTTAGAGGCCATTCAAACAAAGTGAATGAATGCACCGGTCTGCCAATAGAGGATCAGAAAACGAGCAAATTCAGACCAGCGTCTTGTTTCTAACAATGTCTATGTGTTGGGTTAACCCTGGCTTGATGCCGGACGCCCACTAAGCTGCTCTCCTGCTCACCTTCCTCAACAGCTCAGGGAGAGAAAATAAGATCAAGATGCTTATGGCTCAAGATGAAGACAGAGAGCTCCCTTACTGATTACTGTCAGGGGCAAAACAGAACTGACTGGGTGAACATTACCTTAATTTATTGCCAATTTAAAATTGAGTTGAATGGTGAGAAACAAAGCCAAAACTAAGATCGCCCTCCCAACATACCCCCTCCAAACCTTATTTACTACTTCATTCTGAGTCTTCTGCTTCCTCCCCCATTAGCAGTGCCAGGATGGCACTGTTCATCAATAAAACATCTTTGTTAAGACCACTGTTTTCATCACAAATCCAAAAGAGGACCCTACAAGCTACCTACTGGAGAAAACTACTTCGATGTCACCCAAAACCAGTACACACTTCACACTGTTCACACTTTACTGCCCTCCTCTTCACACTCTTTCCCTTCTCTAGCACTGTTTCCCTTCCACACGGTGCAGACCTTGACAAATGTCTCCAGCATGGGGCCTTCCCACGTGATGCACTTTTTCAAGAGCTCATTTCAGTTGGGTACAGCCCTTCAGGAAGACACTGCTTCAGTGTGAGTCCTCTGTGGGCAACAGGTCCTGCTGAGAACCTGCCCCTGTGTGGACTCCTCTCCGTAGGCCAGTTTCTTCCAGGACCCTGCTCTGGTGTGGGGCGCTCCATGGGCTGCAGGTGTCTGTCTGCATTACCATGGTCTTCCCCACAGGCTACAGGGGAATCTTCGCTCTGTTGCCTAGAAACTTCTATTCTTTCTTCAGTGGCTGCATGGCTGTTTCTTGTTTCTTTGAGACTCTCACACAGCTGCCGCACCATGAATTTACCCTGTCTTTATTATCAGAGAAGCACCACTGCAATTTCTGACGGGCTCAGCTTTGGTCAGTATGTCTTGGAGCCCTCTGGAAGTGTCTCTGTCAGACAGGTGTCTTCTCACAGAAGCTACCCCTGCAGCCTCCATGGTATCATACCCGTAACACAATACAAGCTAGTAAGAGGTGTTTGGTGAGGGTAAGGAAATAACACAAGGTGCAGCAACAGGTGACTTTGCCATTTTGATTTAGAATCTAGCATACAGAGGAGACACTGTTCAACCCTCCTTCTGGGAAGGGGTATGAAATTACTCCCAGACTGAACCCTTAGCCGTCTGTACTTCATGCTCCGTAGTGATCTGAAACTCAAGTGCAATGTTACAGGGGCTTAGAAAGGGAATAAATACAATATTGAAAGCATCACAAAACCACTATTAATCTATGGTTTGCCTACATCATAAGGAATCCATCCTGTTTCTGCCACTTCTATCAGAAAAGATACAGCAGGATCATAAAATTAAAAGAAAGGATATTTTAAATCATAGAACTTAGGAATTGAAAAATGGACTAGAATTTGCTAACTCAGAGAAGGCGTTGCTTGTAATCTGTATATGTACACTTAAACGTGTGTGCATATATTTATATTTATTTATATGTGTGCATATCAGTTTTCCACACATTTCAGGCCAGCTTTCAATTTTTGAGCGTTAAGTCATAGAGTCTTAAAAAAACCCTGAATGCATTTAAGATTGGATTTTGCTGTAGTTGTTATTTCAGAAGGGATTTTCCATTCTGTCCTTTGACACTCCAAACGATCTTTGGAGTAAGCAGCAAAGGTATATTCCCTTTATTCAAACACAGCTGGAATATGTGTGGAGTCATAGACCTGACGGCTAATGTTTTACTAAAGCTAAATCAGAAAATGTTTCTGTTAATTAGTCAATCTTGCCTGTGTTCACGAAGACTCATTTTTATCATATTTTAAAAGCAATGGACTATGGTGTGTCAGCAACCTAAAATTCAATTTGTAGGAATTCTTCTTTTCATCATTCTCATTAAATATGCAATGTACTCTCTCCAAAACAACGGTGTAGAATATAAATGTGCAATAGTATTGGAAATATGACTGCAGCACTGTAATGGTTTAGGGAGAGGGTCTAAATGGATTTAGATTGGTGCCTGTAATTCCAGCACAACAACCAGGCTCTCACTGAGAGTTCAACAAGCAATGAAGCAACTTTGCTACAGAGACAACAGTTTATTGAACCCATCACCAAGAAGAAAAGGGAAAATCCCAAAATAAGTAAAAGAATCCAAAAGGTAAAACAGGAGCTGTATCACAGTGCCTTTACACACACTCTGAGAGAACTGAGAGACAGCTAACACATCGGGTTTTGGCCTTAAATGAGAGGTCTGGGGCAGGAGAGTTTACACCAACACTCATAACCACAAAGCCACCACACACACACACATGCACCCCACTTTCCAAAAGAGAAGGGGGGGTAGCAGGTGGTGGCAGGAATACAGCACAAAATACACGTTTGATGCTTGTAGAAAAGTTCCTTTTCCCAGTCCTCATGCAGATATCAGACCTCCTTGATGTCTCTGGCATACTTCTAGTTTTCATCGACTCAGGGACTCTTCTTTGAGGCTATAGCAGTGTGAAACGTAGAGGACACAACAGAATTCCAGACGCCATCTATTTGCCAAAGGCTTAGGACATCAGTACGTGTGATCTGTCTTTCTCTCTCTTAGTGAAGGCTTCTCTCAGTCTCTCAGTGGCAGAGTATACAGGATCTTTGCCAGTACAGTGGAGACAAAGCCAGCATGACGCTGGTCATGATGGGCCATGCCTGTTATGGCGGATGAGCTTTCCAGGCCTCCAAGGGCTATTCTACAGGCTTTATGCAGGGCCTCTCTTTGTTCTCCCCTGTGGTCAGGCACCAAGGGAGGTAGAGAGTTAAGAGCTCACCTCTGTCTGGCATCTTCAAAGGTGATCAGGCTGTACAAGCGGCTTGCCCTCTCTTCGGCCCACTGACAGGAGCTAGAACGAGCTGGTGCTGCCTTTCTGTGATTGAGCCCTCAGAGAAAGAGGGGAGGGCTGCAGGGTTTTGTCTCAACCACACCGCAGGTGTGGACAGCAGCCCGTGTCTTTGGCCTGCTGCCAGAAGCTAGGGTGAGCTGGTGCTGGCCACAGTCCGGAAAGGTCTGCTCTCTCTGCGTTCATGCAAAAGAGTAGGGCCATGGCTACCCCACAGCAGAGTTGCAGCCAGGTTTAGGCTCTTTTGCGCTCCACTCTACAGTGGCAGGGGGTTGAGAGCCATTGCTTGCTCTCCCCCCACCCTGGGGGGGGGTGGGGGAATGTTCTTCTAGAGGAGGTCTGTCTCTCAAAACATATCAGAGGAGAAGCAAGAGAAAGGCGAAGACGGCAAAGAAGAAAATGGCAAAAAAGAAAAAGAAGCAGGAAGTACATTCCCCTTTTATAGACTCAGTCCACCACCTGTAGAGTCTGGACACAAACGCAGGAGGTCTGCTAGGAAAGCTACCTCCAGCTTCAAAACAAAATGCTTTTTCAGCATAAAAGCACCACAACTAATACTTGAAAATGTGACAATTTTCAAACCATAACAAGTACTTACAAGTGCTTTTCTACTTTAATTCTGGTAATAGGATAGAAATTCCTTATGTGTGCTCTGCATTGGGGTCACCCTGGAAGGACTGCAAGATCAGCAAGCTAAACTTTGTGCTTCATAGCCACTTTCGGTGGCTTCCAGTTAAAGAAAGAGACAGTAGCCACTTCTGTTTCCTTTGCATACTGAGAAGATCAAAAGAGCAACAAACTATTAAGAACAGTACAGTTGGAAGCCATCAATATAACGGAATTATAAGAGATGATGAGCCAACTCTACATTTCTACCCCTGGATCTCCACTTAAATGGAAAGGATCAAAAGACTGTAAATGGTGGGACAGAGCTGTCTTAACTATAGAACCAAACTATGTCTTAACATTATGTTAACTATGTCTTAACATTAGAACCAAAGGTTATGCTAACAGAGACTTGCAGAGCTCCCTTTGGTTAAGACCACTTACTTATTAGAATCATAGAATCTTTAGATATCAGAAAGGACCTCGAAAGATCATCCAGTCCAATCCCCCTGCACAGCAGGATCACTCAGACCAAGTCGCACAGGAACACAGCCAGGCGAGTCTGGAACGTCACCAGAGAAGGAGACAACCCCCCTGGGCAGCCTGTTCCAATGCTCCTTTACCCTCACTGTGAAGAAGTCCCTTCTGATATTTATATGGAACCTCCTCTGTTCCAGCTTGCACCCATTGCCCCTTGTCCTATCACTAGATGACCTGGAGAAGAGCCTGAAGTTAGTGCCCATAGTGGGCTCTGATAGCCCACGTTACTCAGTCTGTTCCTGCAGACTATGTATGTGTCCATGTGGGACCATATGCCAGAATTGGTTTTGTTCAAAACTATCATGTTGTCCCTGCAGCATGGTATGCAGAATTGTGCCAGGGCCAGGGCACACACTGTATTATTTCAGCAGGGTAGCTCTGCTCACATGCAAAGCATGCTGGTCTTTACCAGCCATGACAAGCAACGAGGAATGCAATTGCACAGGTATGCTTCCCCACAGTATTTCCCATTCATTAGTCACCATAAGTATTAACACTCATCTCTCTTATTTATAAATGTCCTTTCCAATGCACACACAATGTCCCCACCCCCCCACCCTTCTAGCTCCCTGTCCCTGACATTTCCTTTACCAGTCATGCAAACAGCCTGCAGCATTGGGCTCTGATGAGGGAGACTATGGCGTTGTAGAATGGAATAGCAAAGCTGAGCAGAAAGTACTGTTAAAAAGCAGTTTGAAAGCAAGTTTCGTATAGCAGTATGTGATGAGCAGCCTGTTCCGTCGGGAGACGTAAAACGAAATGAGGACATTTATATGGAGGTCAGAACAGCTTAGTGTGATTGAGCATATGAAGAATATGAGAGTGCAGATGGAAAGGCTGGACTTGCTTACTGGTCCTGCACACTGTGTTCAGGAGTCCATGGCTAGAAGCACTGTGTGCTGTTTGAGGTTCTCTCAAGCTCAATCAAATCAGAGGACCACCGAAGCCTGCTTTAGGTACCTTGCCTATAACATATTCTCAGAAAGACATGAAGTATTAAAACCAGGTTTGTTCCTTCTTAACCCTTAAGAGCACCTGAGAGAGAAAGTGTGAGAAAGAAATATGTGAAAATAATTGGACAAATAATCATAAAAATGAAGATTGAAGCTATGTGTCACCACCTGTATTTAGCATGTCGCTCTGGACTGCGACTCTGCTACTTGGTGTCTCTTCCAACAAAATGGTGTAGGTGTCCAGTATCGTAGTCCATGAAACACTGACATTCGTATCATCATATCAGTGGCAAACTCAACAAAAGGCAACAAAACCACCTCAGCTGTCCGATATGCCATGGAGTCCCCAGTCTACTTCCAGCACTGTCTATGTTGTTCCCTTGCTATATCCAATCCTCTGTCTGTGAGGCAAAGTACAAGTATGCTGTCTCGGGCCAATGTGGATGTCCCTGGTAAAAACCTTCAAGAATACCTTACAACAAAACCAGAAGTGTGACCTCATCACCTTTCTTGCCCCTTCCTGTCTCCTCTGACTGCTGGCTTCACCACCTTGGTCAAAAAGAAATCCTTCTAATCTTCAATTTCTGATATAAAAGGAACACAACAGAGAACACCATTTGGTTTTGTAGTGCAAATCACTTGTTATGAGGTAAATGCTAACTGGGCCCTTGTTGTATCTATGTACGTGCCTTTTCATTTTTAACTCATAAATATTTTGTATAAATTACATTACTTTATCTACCACATCAGCACTGGAAAGCAGGAGAAATTCGGGCAGCCAGGGAGCCACTTTTTCACAGATTAAATAGTTCTGGTTGGTACATACAACTGTAGAGGTCAGGACTACGTTCCTAATCCTACACCTCATTTATCATGTCAAATCTTCCCAGTATTTATTTTCTCATTTCAAGAAGAAGACATTTACTCTGGTCTCAGTAAGTGCACTGCAAAATACAGTTGACATTTTGAATTTTCGTAGCTGAACCTCAAGAAAGGGATACTAAACTTTAAAGCCATGTAACAACAGAACAGTATTGTTTCACCAAGAGTTGAAAATGTCTTCCGTTTTAATCATAGGAATTTGTCTACCTATACAAATGAGTATGGTAGAAGTTAAGGGAAGATAAATAAAGTCTGTTGGTTACTTTGAGAGAAAGAGACGGGCAACTCTACTGCTTGTATTTCAATTACAGGAAAAGCATAGTGATCCCCTTGTTGTGTACATGCAACTAATAATACCTGGTGGTTTGCTCCTCCCACTTCCTTCTCTGCTTTAACACTACATTAGTCACCATAACAGCAATTATGTTGTTCCTGCATTCTGGTTCACTCTCATCAACACAGTAGTAAAGCTGTACTCTCCACTGTACTTACGTACTATCTTCAGTAACAGAGCTCAAGTAAATTTTAATAAATTCTTATATAGCTAATAGTCAACAACTTTGTAAACTCCTTATGTGTTGTTTTTGTGCAACTATTTGTCTCTTATAACTTGACGCTGATAGAAGGGTATCGTAAAGCTATCTTCAGTTTTCAGTAGCAAAACTTTCTTCCTGAATGACAAGAAGCAAAGACATTCTCATTCTGTTCTGAAATGAGCAATTTTTACTGCTGTAGTCTGGCTTAGGCAACATGTGTTAACCACTGCCTGGGTGTTTCTGCAGAGATTGGGTAGTATTTAATCTGCAAGCACTGACCATAACTGAACACATCATCCTGGATGGGACAACAGATGAGAAAACTGATGTCTAAAAAGTCTATTTTCACTAACGTATTTTATGACTTTTAGCTTCATATGTATCAGAAAACTGTTAACTGATTTCAGGTGAAGCATTCTTTCTATTTATCAGGATACTTGTATACAAACAATAGAAATAGTTTCATTTGTTCTTAGGCATGTAATAAAAATCTACTGGAAAAGGGGGGAATAGTTGCAGTTTCCTGTTAGATACTGAAGAACATATTGGTACTGCCTTTTTCTGTTGTTTAAATGTATGCATGTCTGTTTAATATTTGCCTTGGCTTTAGGAAGATGATTAGTTATTCCACACAAAAAAATGGAAGAGAATATACTCTGAGAAGAAGACCCATCACAAGATTTTGATCTGTGCTTTTCATAATTCAAATAAGTTGCAAGAGTTCCTTGGTGAGTCAAGTGTTTCTGTAGGTTGAATTCTGTGCCTCACAAAGCTTTAGTCTTCCTCCTGACTTTAGGTATGCAGAAGAAATCAGACTTGAAAGAAAGGCTTAAAAACATTGACACTTTCTTTACTACTAGAATTCCAGAAAGACTTTGATGAAACAAAACCAAATAATTTTTAACCTACAATGTATTTAGTGGCATGCTCAGTAACAATAGTGCACAAGTCTGACTGCTGCTGAAATACAACACAAAAAGTAATGGAAGAAAACCTGTGAAATATGTATAGAGCCACCTGTAGGGACTATCTCCATAGTACTTGTTTTAGCTGATACAGACATATTCCATTTTTGTAGTCTCAGCTACAATTGGACAGCAGGATGTCTATTCCAAAAACCCACAACCAAAAACACTTGGGACTTTTTCGCTGCCATTTCTCATTGAAAGGAGAAGGGCTGAATTCTTAGGATATTGCCTGAAGCCCTTCATATCAAATGAATATTCAAGATAAATCTAATCTAAACAGCATTAAACAACCTAAACTGCACAAAACCAATTAAATTAGTGCTCGCTAATAAGAGTCTTGCAGTGTGGTCAGAAACGATATGAAAACTTCAGGAAGTGTCTACATCCAGATGGTTATTAGAAGTGTATTTTTCATAACAGTGACACACTGAGTAGATTAAAACAATTAAACAATACAATTTGAGACAATCTTAACATTTCAGGCTATGATTTATTGATGTCAAGGACAGATACTATGGAAAACCCAGTCATTTGTAGAAAAACAGCTTCTGAGAGAGGATGTAAGAAGGGACAGTTAGGGACAGTAAGTCTGTTAATAATTATCTGACTTGAATCTGCTCCTCATTTCCATATTCTTGATATGGTTAAAGGGCATTATGAAGCAGATGTACTCCAAGCCAGCTGCTGTGCTATTTATATTATTAGACAGGGTTTTGTAACTTTAGCCACTATCACCAAACACTTCTACATTTTCCTTAGGACAAATCCCAAATGTATTGCAGGCTCATTAGATGGTGCTATTTTAGCAATGGTTCACAGAGCAGAGAAGTCTGTGTGTGTTGTGGTGATGCTGATCATTATATCCTAACCAATATTTATATTTCCCAATTTCGTGTGTTTGTAATTAACCTATTTTACTGATAGAGTGACATAATATTACAGACTAGATCTGTGATCGATTTTGCAGGAAAAAAATCCCCATGCAAGATGATGAGCTAAGGTGACAATGTTTTTATATTCCAAGAAGAGGAGCAAAGTTGTGGCAAGAATGTGACCAGCAAATGGCTTGTAGTTTGCTAATAGAGGGTATTGCAGCGACCCCCAAGTAAGATAAATTGTGCATTAGATAGGGCTAACGAAGTGAATGTGATGTATAACTTATTTCCTAACACTCAGTAAATCCTTTTCTGATGATAGTGAGACTGCATTGGATAGCGTTTACTCTACTTACCTCTCAAATTTCTTTTAAAAAGAAAGTAATAATGGACTTCCTGTGTGGTGGCCGTAATCTGTTACGGCTGCAGGAGGGCAGTATGCTCTGTCCTTTACATTTACACAGTCATTTTACTTGATCTGTGAATTACAGCTGATTTGCGCATGACTAAAAGACAGAATGCCTCCTTTAATGATTGAATTTAATGTAGATCTATCTCTTTCTGTGTTTGCTAACTAGAAGAGCAGCTGCTGCTGCTGGATTGTTTAATGAAGTTCACTCCCAGCTGTCCTCTTTCCCTGGAGACTGGTATGCCAAATGAATGGTATTGGCAGAAGTAGAAGGCTGCTATAGACAAGGTGTTCCCAAGTCCAATAAGCACTGCTTTGGGCATGACGGTGAAAAGTAACATGCTCATGGGCAAAAAATGAGCAGCATTTCTCTCACATCAATTGTTTCTGCTTACAGCTCTTCCATCCCCTTTGTTGCCTCAAAATCACCAGTACTTTACTCACTATTGCTCTATGGAAGAGAATTAATGAACAAAACATGTCACGATGCAAACTGATGGAAATACACATTTAAAAGCATGAATGGGAAACAAAATCAAGGACATTGCTGAACTCAGGACTGTTTTATAGTTTAGAGATGCCACCTGGCTAGTTTCTAATAAGCCTGTGTGGTCTTAACGTGTGTCCTAGATCTGTCAGAGCTATTAGGCATGCACACATTGAATTTGTGTGCATTGTAATCCCTGTCCCAGGGTAGCTGGTTCTATTTCCTGTTTCTTTGGGGTCTTTTCCCTCCGTGTCCAGCCTGCTGCTATTGCGCAACCCTTTATCTAGCATGCAAAGGAGAGCATTCACTGTGGTACTGTAAGTCAGGAAGGCCTGCTCTAGTCTGACAGATGGATATTGGATCAGTAAAATACTGAGACTCGTGACTGCAGCCATGCAAGCCTAGGCTCCATAGTAACAACACGTCTTCTTCAGAGCCTGCTTCAGAGAACACAATGGTGTGTCATATCCTGTAGCGGTCAGGGAGACGAGGACCGTAATTTTTTAGGATTGACAGAGATCTTGTGTTTTCCCAATTCACTAACATTGTCTCCTGATTTCCTAAGGCATGCAAAATCTTCCCCTCAGACACTGGTGTCTGCCAACGTCAATTACTTCCAAAAGGAGAAACCTGAATTCTGAATGCAATTAAAATTAATTGCTTTTCCCAATGTCCCCATTCCACCATGTCCTTCAGAGAACCGAAATAAAATTCAGGCTACATGGTGGCTCCAGATGAAGTGGATTTATTTATAAATCAGTATGGAAACTGGTGAGAGTACCGGGAGAAGACTCAACCTTTGCTTTCACTTTTAACGCGTAAAGTCTGTTCGGTATCAGAGTATCACAGTACTGCTGAGGCTGGAAACGACCTTAAAGGTCATCCAGTCCAACCCAAAACCAGCCAAGTAACCCTAACACCTGACATCTACATCATGCCACTCAGCAATTCAGTTCAAACTGAGACCTTTTGGAGGTTTCCTCACGAAATGAAAAGAAATCCTGCCAGCATCATAGCGCCCTCCGAGACCGCACGGTGCCACAGCAGCTCCGCCCCGCAGCCGCGCCGGGCAGCGGCCCCGCCCTCTCGGCACTGTTCGCTCCCGGCCTGAGTGCGGACCCGCCCTGCCGCCGCCGTCCGCCGTTCTCGCGAGAGCTGGGCATGGGCGCGGCGCGGGCTGTGATTGACAGTTGGTCCTTCTCCGAGCTGTCGCCATTGTGTTGCGGGGCGAGGTGGACGGTTTGGCTTGAGGCCGGTGGGTCCTCAGTTCCTGGATGTCGGTGTCGTGAGGGTGAGTGAGTGCAGCCGTTTACGGTGTAAGGAGAGAAAGGTGTCCCGGTTCGGCCCAGCTCGCGCCCGTGTACGGGGCCGGAGACTCAGCACCAGCGCTGGGGGGAACCATTTTGTTTCGGTGCTGACACCTGGCCTCCTCCGCTCTAAGCTGTGCCGAGCGTCTCTGGTAGACGCGCCTCTGCATCTTAACCATGAGTGGAGCTGTGCAGCGTACTCGGCACCTCCGCTCCCTCCCTCCTCCGGAGAGCCGCTCCTCAGCGACTTCCGAATGGAACTGTAGGCGCGTCAAGGGCCTGGGCCGAGCTCCTAGGCCTTCTCCCTGAAGCCGGGCGGGGGGAGGTTGGAGCCTGTTGGCCCCGCTGTTGGGGAACAGCCCAGCGATACGGCACCCCTGCTGCCGTGTAAGCAGGCGGTCGGTCTGTGTAATTATTTTTCTTACTTGTGAGACTCCTGAGAGGCTGCTGCGGGTGTTTTCAGTCTGCTTCGATTGAGGGTTGAGAAAATTGCGCAGACTGAGAATTGTATCTGAACTCCATCTTGTCATAATAACATGTTTGGGAGTAAACACTGAGAAAGACACGTGATCCCAAGTTGATCCTAAGTTGGGAGAAAATCTTACGAGGAATTGTATTTCAAACCGTACAAAAACTGGGAGACATAAAATTTCAAGTCTTAGAAGTGCTAGCACGTAGTTTGAAGGTAGAAAGCTTGCCTATGATTCTGTGATATTTAGGAGCTGGGAATGAAGCGCATGTTTCTTTATGATTGAAGGTACAGGAATGCCTTAAGCTGTTAGAAAGAGTGGTAGCTAGTAAAGGCTCCCCTTATTGGTAGACACAACTACATCATATCGTCCCTTGTTTCTCAGTAGAGGGAGTCAGAACAGAAGAAAGGATGACTGAGATGTTTTTATTTTAAATACTTGCTGTGCATATTAACTTCCTGAGTTTACCCTGCTTTCTTGCAAAGACCTTTTCGATCATTTATCTGTTCTTATTTCTATCCATGACCACATTAGGTCTAGTTGATCTTTTATAATATAGTTGGAGGGATGACAGATGAAGAAGGGCAGGACATTTGAGCTGTGTGCTCAAAATAGGTAGTTCAGCTCCACCTCCTGTTACAAGTTGGTCATCTGCTTCCCGGGAAGAATTTTAAAGTTTTGTTTCAGAACTTCACTTCTTACTGAATCTTGACAGGTATTGTATGTATGTATCCCTTATTCCAGGAGACAAAAGAGTTGTTTCCAGAGTTTTCTGTAAGATTTTGATTGCTAAGTTGTGTAACATTAGATGAGCTGATGAAATACGTTGCTTTGTTCAGAGGAGTGCTCCTGGTCCTGCTGTGTCCTTTTTTTTCATTTTTTCATTGTGGGATACCAGTGTGAGCCATGTCAAAATGATGGAGAAATCAGAAGTTGCCAGGACAGTGTAATGTTGCTCAGAGGACACAGCAGGTGTCATATTTGAGTAAGGTGTTCATCTCCTTTGTGGCAACGGCAGG
This sequence comes from Upupa epops, assembly GCA_013397515.1. Lineage (NCBI taxonomy): Eukaryota > Metazoa > Chordata > Aves > Bucerotiformes > Upupidae > Upupa > Upupa epops. The sequence goes on along the minus strand of VZRI01004363.1, from coordinate 42,364 downwards.
CTTTAAAACCAGTTCAGAATGCAGCACAACTTAAGGTGTGTTTTTGTTGTTTAAATTGTTCCTCAGAGAAGTAATTAATCTGCATAAATTGAGGTAACTACTTAGCCATTATCAAACTCACTACAGCGTATTAATTACCACTTGGGATTTGTTGAATTACTGTGTGGGTAAGCAAAATATATGAAGTTTTAATTTGATTGCTTTTGTGCTCACTGAAAAAAAAAATCTTAAGATGCTGAAACTGTGAAGAGGAATCTTTCTTATTCTGACATATAGTGTAAAAACATGATATTCCCCTTGCAGAAAAGTGTCATTGTGACTTCAGTAATGCAATATTTATTTGTGAGACCATGTTTTCGCTGTGTCCTCTGATAGCATAGCATGTTAACTGTAATCTCCTCATTATGTTTCTGTGATCAGCATAAGCTTTGTGTGTGTGTTCCGTGTATTCAGGTCAACTATGAAGACAATTGCATTTCAGGCTTCCTAGGTGCAATGCTTGAAATGGTGTTCAGAGAAAGAATCCAAAAGAAACAAACACCAAGACCCCAGAAAACTCCTTTCTAGTGTTTATTACCACAGATGCATATTAAATAGTTATATCTAATATGCTGAAGTCATTGGTCTCTTGGCTTCAGTTGGCAATATATGCTTTCATGATTTTTGTTAATTGGATTCCAAGTATGATAGATGGTTAGAAGTTAAAAAGCTCTTCTGCCATAGTTTAAAAAAATATATTAATATGAAGGACATGCTGTATGTGACTGAACCTTTGTTGAAAGCTAGAGGTAAAATCCAGATTCCTTGAGAAGAAGCTTCTTTGCCTAGACCATAAGGCCTGTAAGTACCTTTCCACCTTAGCACTAATCGAGTTCCTCCTGTTACATGCTAGTTCTTGCACAACTTTGATTCATCTCTACAACAGCTCCCTTTCTTTTCTTATCTGAGGCCAGGACTGCAGTAAAAAAAAGGAATGTTCTATTAAATAAAGTAATCACAATGTCTATGCATAAACTGACTTTTATGGTTTGAGACTGAGACGACCACTAGATAAATGACAGGGGCTATCTATTAGCTCCTCTTATCCCCAAAAGAGAAACAGGAAGGAAATACAGGAGAGAGGCTTACTGATTGGAAAACTGTTAATGGCTTTAATGAAAATAACGATAATTCGAAACATATGCACAAATATGATCTTGACTGCAGAAAGTGTAGTTAATTAGAAGAGACTTGTCTGAAAAATAAAATCAAGGAATCATATAACGGCTGTTGTTGGAAGGGACCTTAAAGATCATCTAGTTCCAGACTTTGTGCATAGGCAGGGACACCTTCACTAGATCAGGTAACTCGGGGCCCTATCCAGCCTGGCCTTGAACACATCCAGGGACAGGGCATCCACAGCGACTTTGGACAGCCTGTTCCAGCATCTCAGCACCCTCGCAGGAAAGAACTTTTTCCTAACGTTCAACCTGAATCTTCCCTCTTGAAATCTGTAACCCTTTCCCCTTGTCCTTTCACTACAAAAACCTCATCCCAGCTTTCTCATAGGCTCCCTTCAGGTATTGGAAAACAGCTATAAGGTCACCTGGGAGCCTCCTCTTCTTCAGGCTGAACAACCCCAACTTGCTCAGTCTGCCCTCATAGAGGAGATGCTCCTCTGGATACATTCCAGGAGCTCTGTGTCCTTCTTATATCGGGGACTCCAGCACTGGGCACAGTACTCTGGGTGGGGTCTCACAAGAGCAGAGTAGATGGGGAGAATCGCCTCTTGACTGACTGTCAGTGCTTTTGATGCAGCTCAGGACCTGGTTGGCTTTCTGAGCTGTGAGCGCACACTGACGGCCCATGTTAAACTTCTGGTCTACCCTCCTGCCCCAAGTCCTTCCCCTCAGAGCTATCCTCAGTCCTTTCCCCTCACAGTCTGTATTTGTGCCTGGGATTGCCTCGACCCAGGTGCAGAACCTTGTACTTGTCCTTGTTGAACGTCATGCAGTTTGAACTAGTCCGCTTCTTGACCCTGTCAGGGTCACTCAGTGTGGCCTCCCTTCCCTCCAGTGTCTTGACTTCACCACATAGTTTGGTGTCACTGAGCATGATTAGTTCTGTTCTAACGCTGGTTTGCAGGATAAGAGATTAAATGCTGTATTTTCTAACATGCTGCCTTTTATCTTGTTTTAGCACATTTTTTTTATGTAGTTTCTGTAAGATCTCTTTACTTAGAGAAATAAAGTATTATATAGATAGTATCGTCCTGACCCACTCTGGTTCAAATCACAACCTGTACTACTTTACAAGATCAAGCTAATGGGTAACAGTGTCCTCTTGGGGTTGCCACTGAATGAGAAAATTAGTCTTGTGCCTTTTATGCTTAGTATTCCACCTTGTCCTTTCCTATCCAAATGCTCTTATTTGGCTGTTCTGTGGATAGTGCATAAGCAACTTTGTTAGTATTAGACAGTCTCTAATTTAGTCTCGAAGTTCTTGTAACTTGTTTCAGTTCTCTTCCTTCTCCCTGTTCATCTGAGTGCTAAGTTTTACTGGTAGGAGTTTCCACCCCTTCTAGAATCCTTGTGTATTCTGCATGTGTCTTGTGTACAACTTATATCTGTATTTTTTAGTTCGTTCATTCCACACCTATCTGGAGCAAGGTGATCCCTAACAAAAGTGATAGTACTTCTGGCTTTCTTTTAAAATACTGAATAGTACAGTATTGGATCAATTATGTTGTGTGTCTGCCCCTTATATTTTACATGTTGGATGTCAGATTGCATCAGGAACTAGAGCTGTCTGTCCAGCATATACCATATCCTGTGTAACTGTCGCATTAACTTAGCTTCACAGTTTGCTGCTTGAATAGTTCTTTTTCATGTTCAGTGCACCTTGAGACTAGTAGTACTATATTAGGGCAGATTAAGGCTTAAATTAACGATCATTACGTGGTCTTCTCTCTTGTGTGTGTTGCAAATACGGAGAAATGTGATTGTTAAATGGTGTAAAGCTGGTCTGTTTGTCCATAATACAACACAGTAGCAAATGTAGTATTTGTTGTACACAAATGTAGTATTTGCCTAAACCTCTCATACTTTTTATAATTATTTTTTCCCCAGATTAAAATACATTTTTAAAAAGCTCTACTTGCAAGATCAAGCATTAGGGCTACTTTGTGTTACGACCTGTGTTGTAACACTGAGTACTGAACAGGGCCAGAGCAGAGGTTAAAAACCCTTCTGTTTGAGGAATTAACTCCAGCTTTTCAGCTTTTCACTCAGTGGGATTCTGTACAAACTAGAGCACATAAACGTGCAGTGACTCAAAGGTAAATTTATGTGAGACTGCACATACTCTTTTGCTGACACCTGTTTTCATCAGAGTTATATTTGGAGGAATGAAATATTTCTTTGAGGCAGGCAGGCAGGCAAGCTGGAAAGGGGTTATTTTTTCATAGGAGGATGAAGTTTTGCGATTTCAACTGTGAAAAAGAAGTCAGAGTGTAGCTGTGTATCTAGTTTTCTAACATGGAATGGGAGCAGATGTGAAGAAGAGTTTACAAAAGGTAGTGTAAGAACTCATTTCTGAGTGTAAATAATTGTATGTGTGAGTCATCTTTATGATTGACTCAGAATGACTTGTCCCTGTTTTGCATGTAGGTCCCTGCTTCTAAGAGGAAAAATAATCAGTGTGTCCTTATACAGGATAAAAAGAATGGAGTCAAAACCTTCAAGAATTCCTCGAAGGATATCTGTTCAGGCATCCAGCTCTTCACTAGGTTCTAGAACGTTGACTGGAAACAGTTTAGCTGGTACATATAGTACAAGAGAATCTTCAAGGAGATTAGAATCTGGATACCAGGTAACGTAATTTGTCTCTTTTTTGTAAAGTATAAACAAATGTCTGTTTTTCACTTAGAAAAAAACATAAAACAATTAAAACATCAAAAAGGGAAATATAAGGAAAGAGTTTGCATTTGTGAACAAAACCCAAGATAAATCTAAACTGCAAGGATTTAATCACCAACCCAATGACAGTATTTTGCAGTCTGAACTGGTAGTTCTAGGTTTGCAACCTTTACCTCCTTTTGATTGTAGCTGCACCTTTAAAAATCAGCTGTTCAATGAATGAAGGGCATTCAGATACTGTAAAACTTGTTGGTACTATTTGCTGCAGTCTTACCTGGGTAAATTGAGTATTCTGTTGAGGGGAGCTGAAGATTTTGTTTGCATTATGTTTCGTGTGTGATTGGTGCAAATAGTGCAGGAAAATGTGGTCCGAAGAGCTGACAGGAGCACCTACTTTCCCAGCTTATGTCAGCATGTCTTTGTGTGCTGTAGACAGGACTGGAACCAGGTGTTCATGATTTTCATGTGCAACACTAAACAAGTTGCTTTTGTGAGGGAGAGGAAGCCATGCTCAAGATAAAAAAGTCACACTCTGGAGGTACTCTGATTGGAAGAGGAGATAATCTACTTTAAAAATTATTTTGGGCAATTGGAAGCAACAGCTGTCTGTTTGGATCAGTTCTTATTCTTTTGTTTCTGTTCCTGTCAGCAGTTCTCACCTCAATTTTGGACCTGGAAATACAAGCTTGTCTTGGTCTTTGACATGGTGCAAACCTAACTGCATGATCTAAATGTTCATGTTTTTTGATGAAATGGTTACGGGTTTGGCCCCAACTGACAGGCTTTGTGCAGCATTGCATTATGTAATGCCTTTTCCCAAAACAGTTTTGCAAGTAGTAGTGTTCATTATTTATAGCACAGTTATGTCTATATATATTCGTGGTATAGATGCTATAGGGAGTCTCTAAGAGTAGACTTCAGTAATTTTTCCGTTTTCATTGATTGACTGTTCAGCAAAACCAAATAAGGCATTTACGGACCATGTAGTTTACACGTCACATTGAAAGCTGTTCATCAGAAGATGAATTTTGACCTGAGCTGGTGTTGTAAAGTTAAATGTGTTATTGCGGTTAGGAACTGTAACGCAGGAGAGTTAGGTTCATTATTTCACTTATTACATGAACTGCAGTGTGTTCGCTACATGCCATATATTATCTTTTGGCTGTGTCCTGTTGAGTAAATTGCTGCTCATCTGAGGAATGATCTTTATAACACTTTGTAGTTAAAGGAGAAAGTAACTGTGTAGAACACTGCTATATTCCTTCTTTCTACTCCAGTTCACAGAAGGTAGTTTGAATAAACACAAGATTAGTGTTTATTGACTACACAGCCTTTGGTATTTACAGATTGGATAGCAGCAAGTTCAGTTGCTGCTTGCACATGAAGTGTAGAAGTATCTGGGGAAAACAAAACAAGTAGTCTTAAATAAGATTTTATGTCCAGTTACGTAGGAATAGAATGGGCAGGGCTTTGCGCTTTGATAACCCATTCGGAAGTCTACCTTAAAATATTAAGAATTGCTTTAGTTTCACAGTTTTTTACAAGAAGAAAATGTTTTAGTATCAGTAATACTTGGGGTATATGGAGGAAAGAGGACTTGAAGACGTGCTTTTTTTTGTATTAGAAGTCATTTCTGCGGTTACAGACCGTATTTGATTATAGCTTTTAACTTAAAATCTTCTGGAGACAGCACAGTCAAACTTGGAGTGTTTGGTTTGTGAAAAGGACAAATAAAAAAAGGAAATTTCTATCAAATGGGTTTGTTTTCCTTCCCCTCCCCTTTTTTCGTTTTTAATATAAGTAGAAACTATTATATGCCATACACTATTGGGGTTAGTTTTGTAGCCTCTTCTTGTCTGATGAGGCATATCAAGCAGGTTAATTTTGAACTAACCTGGTGAATGTAACATAGTGCTGTTTCTAGATGACATAAAATACAAAAATGGAATGAGTGTAGTGGGGGGTTGGTGCTTTATGATGCGACACTGTTAACCCTTTTGTGAGAAAGTGCAAATCGTGCCTTTTTTTGCATAATGGAGTGATAGAGTCAAGTAAATACAAAATTGTTTTGAATCTTCTCCTCATCACATTCTTCTGTTGCTGAAAATAGACACCAAACATAGAATACCTTGTGTAGTAGAATTTAAATTCTGACAAGGGATGTTAAAATAGCCTTAGGGTGACCTGAAGGACTTAAGCAAACAGATACTTTTTCTTTAATTTCAGGTACAGCAATTGGGGTGAGGTTTCCTGGCATCAAGCCCGCTTTGTCTTGAAGCCACTTTATGGTTACCCAGTGTGTTCCTTTGTTTATGTTTGTTTTGGCCTTGGAACATACTTCAAAGAGATACGCACAGTGCTAAGACGCCACAAGCCTGCATTTGTTTTAAGATTGTAGAAGGTGCAGTTCCATGAACTGACTTTTGGTGCTTTGCTTATTGTGTGGTGTTCTTGGATTAAGGACTTTATTGTAGTGATCCACACACTGAAAATAAGGTTGGGTTCTGAGAGATTGAGTTTCTGTCGAGAAAGGAACAGCAAGGATTTCAATATCAGTTAGTCTGCATGTATGGCTCGTAAAAAAAACTATTCTCAATATCTTAAAGCATAGTCTTATGCCTCTGGGAAGATTATCCATATATGAAACAATTTTTAAACCTGACAAATCCTACTGAGCCATTGAAATGTAAGAAGATTTACTTTATAGTCAGGTTTAATTTTGCTGACAAGAATGATGATCGTGAATATTTGTTAGCTTTCAAAATTATAATACTGCAACTTTTAAGAAATAGTAACAACAACTGCTGTAGTTGTAGTGTTTGTAGTATGTAACAAAAGGATGGACAAATAATAACATAACAGACTCTGCTTAGCTATAGTAAAATGGTTGGATTTCTGTTACTTCTATTAGTTTTGCTAACTTCAGTAATTATTCTGTGGGACAAATTAAATTGCAATGCTTTCTTTAATTATAATCTAAAATTCAACTTCATTGAAACTAGTAGTGTCAATATCATCTGTTAGTTGACAGTCGTGTGTGTTAAACAGCTCCCAGCATCGTTGTTGGAAACTTGCCTGTGTAGCCAAGGTAACTATTAGAGTTTCTTCAGTATCTTGAAAGAGAAAACACAACAGTTGCAGTCGGTGCCCTGCATACCAGACTTCACATAATTTGAGCACTTTGTTTCAAGGTAACGCAGCAAACTATTTTCCCAATACAGGACTATTTTCCCAAAGAGTCTTTGGTTTGTTATGTATACCAAAGTGTGGATTCAGTGTCTTTCCACTAAGGGTAAAATCAAGTACTAGAACTATTTACTTAAGCCTGGTATGGTTTTGGATCCAGACCTGTTTACTGTTCTATGGTGGTCTTCAATGTTAGTGATTTTTGAGAAACTTACAGAAGTTTAAATTTTATCGTGAATAATGGAAATACATTTCTGCATAAAATGTAACCTAAATTAATAATGACTAATTTGCATGCCTTCCCTACCAATAGCACAGTGTTGGATTATTAGAATAGACTGATAACAAATAAAAACACAATGCCGTTTTAAAACTAAAGCGTTTCAGGCTCAGAGAAATAAGATTCTGTGTAATTTGCAGCAGTGTTGTAGTTCTTTGTTTTTAAAGGAATAATAGCTTGATGACATAGCTTACTTTTTTTTCCTTCCCATTACTTTGCATCCACTCCTTCCTCTGTTTAAAACTGATGACCAGGACAAGACAAATGGTTTGCTTTGTGGCCAAAAGCCCACTTTTGCTGTCATGGCGACTCACTTTCTATTTGTGTGTGGGTTTTATTATCCGACACTTGAAAATGAAGTTAGGTTAATGCCTCAAAAGCCCTACACTTCAAGTTTTTATTGTCCACAGCAAATGAGAGACAAATAATGGAGCTGATAATAGCAGTGGTTCTCCCTTAAGCCCCTTTAATTTCTTGTATGTCCTTTGACCTTTCTCAAGAAAGGTTTTCAGATTTCTTAGTATTTTCACTTCTCTGTATTTTCAACATTCAGATCAGATACTGAGTTCATTTTGAGTTACAAGATGCATATGATAAGCGTGTTGTTCTTCAGGAATCCAGTGTATTGAATAGTTCCCGTAGAGACTGGGGAATTGGAGAAAGAGACACCCATGAAACTCCTTGGAAGCTTACAACATCATCTCCAACTCGCTACTCAGGGACACTTGATCATCCACATTCTGGAAGATTTTTTGGAAGCAGCAGCAGATTGGTGAGAATTGTTGATGTGTAATACTTAAAAAATACATTAAAAATTATCAGGGATTTATCATAGCCTTCCCAATCTGCTAGCCAGGCTGCTAGCAGGGGCTCGCTGTAGTGTTTCTAGATAAGTACATCTCACCAAGTTAAGATGGAGAGAAAAAAAGGTGATGGTGGTAAGAATTCAGAGGACTAAAATGATACTGTGTATAACTTTTACTAGTAGTTGAGCATGCAATTTGATGTGAAAGTGCCTCTGCAAGTATCAAAAAGAAGGGGTTGATGAGAATCTCTTACCTGTTATAGTTCCATGGATGGCAAAATTGTTTATGCTAAGCTTGTTCTATCGGGTATTTCTAGGAGCTTTGTGAGTTAACAACATAGTTCACAGTTTTGGAGACCTGCTTTAGAAATCTTAGTTGTGGAGGAGCCGTTCACAGTGTGACTGTACTTACATGCTATCCTGCTTACGCTATACTGTGAAAGACAGGACTGTCACTGGACTGAGAGAGAGCCAAGGGTCAGGCCTTAACAACCCATCTTAACCAGGCTTCAGCACGAGCCTTTAGAACTCCAAAAACAGGTAGCTTCTTTGATGTGCTTATGCACTGTATACTGGCAGTAAACTGCTTTCAACTGCGGTAGATGCAAGTAAGTAGTGAAATAAAAAAAACTTACAGGAATATGCCAAACAAGTGCAAATTCTACTTGCTCAAATTGAAAGATGTTTGGGTACGTGAGAATGCTAACTTAAAATAGATGCTTGTTTCCTCTCTATGACTAAAAGTAGAAAACTGTGAAATAGGTTTGGGAGCAGAGGGAAACGCTAGCATGTGGAGCCTGGCCTTCAGCAGGCGTGATGATAGCTGTCTTTACATACGGTTGAAATACAAAAGGAGTCTGTGGTTCTGAGTGTATGTATGTACCTAGGTTGGTGCTGTAGTTTTTGAAATGGTGCTTTCTTTCCCCATTAAGGTTGATTCTCTAAAGTTCATAATACAGAAATGCAGAAGATGCTGAAACTCCCACTAATCAAATAGCAAATTTTAAAAGTTATGTGTTAAACAGATAATTCGTGAGGAAAGTTAACCTAATTTGGTTTGTGATGTTAATTTCTGTGTCTCCTCACATGTCTTTTGTGATGAGGTAAAAGAAATACTTAGGTAGCGCTTTGTTATAAAGCGTAATAAGCTTGGTAGAATGCATAACAAAAATAGAACACGACTATAATGTCTGCTGTAATTTGGTTGATCTTTGAAGTAACAGGTTGCTCAGGGAGGCAGTTGAGACCCCATCCCCGCAGTTATTCACGGTCAGGCTCAACAAGGCTTTGAGCAACCTGATCTAGTTGAAGATGTCCCTGCTCAGCAGCAGGGGAGGTTAGACTAGATGATCTTTGGAGGTCCCTTGCATCCCAAGTGATTCTGTGATCATGGATCTAGATACATTCTGTGAGTACAGACAGCTCAGTTGAACTTTTTGATTGAGCTCAAGTTTTTATATAAAAGAGAGAAAGTTATTTTAAATAGAAAAATCAGTGCCATGGCTCCAGGTCACCATGTAAAAAGATTTATAGGCCATCCCTTTTTTTTGGTGTGCTTGTTTACTAGTTTATGAAAACCTTTATTTCAGTACTCTACACTGCAAAAATTAGTTTGCACACATTCATTACTCCAGACTGTTCAGTTGTACTTGAGCTTAATTAAATCCAAGTATGTCTAGTCTAAACAGGCTACTAGAAGAGGCAGCTGACTCGTTAGCTGAGAGTGTGTTAGACTGGTAAAATGTAAGCTGGATTAGTTAAACTATGAAATAAGAGAATGAAATCGATCAGTTTAGACTATTTCCAGACAGCAACATTGTTTCCGTGGAGAGTAATCATTTTTATAGCATCTTTTAAGTCAAGAATATATTTTTCCCCTGTATGTGACATCTGTCTTTAAAGGAAAAATAATGCTGATTGTAATAGAAACTGGCTGTTGTTTGTTGGATTATCTCGATTAAACCTTGGATACTGATCAAGAGCACAAGTGTAAATCATATATTATTTTTTAATAAAAAGGCTTTTCATCTTAAAGAGATTCCTCACTATTTTTGCTAGTCTTGCATTATGTACGCTTTTGTTGAGTGTAAGCACATCTGAAATACTGTCTGTAATTTTTTTTTTCCAATGTTATTTCAGTCTACATCTTCCTCTCATTTTACATCTGGGTGTTACGGTGAGTCTGAAAGAACTCAGGGAGCATATTCAAGACTGCATAGCCAGCAGCGAGATAGTGATTCAAAGAGACCTAAGCTATCTTGTACATCTACCTCTTCTGTGAGAAGTAATGGGTTGACTGCTTTTTCAGGTGAGAGGTTGCTTACGAGAGCTGAGTTACATGAAAATTGAATAGTGAGATCGGGTTTTATCAAGTTTTAAAATACCTGTTTTGAAATACTATGCTTTTATTATTCCTAACTATTAAAAAAGAAACGTAACAAAAAAATACCTTCACACTGGTAACAGTGTCCAAAGTACTGAGAATGCTGGTCTTTTAAAAGCCCAGTCATGCTTATGTTGTTTCAAAACTATTACATGTATGTATTCCATTTGCAGTAAAGCTGAACTTTGTGGCTCATGTATGTCTTAATTGGTTAAGTTTTCATGAAAAGAATGAATGCAGCTGCTATTATTTCATGAGTTGAATTGTGCTGGTAAACCCATGTGCCAGGGACAACAGAAAGGAAATTTTTGCATTACTTAGTTGAGCTCTGTGTTCCAAGGAACACAGTGTTGTGGCTGGTTACAGCACTGTTGCTCTACATCGGGGTAAAAAAGAGGCCTAAACTCGTTCTTCATAGGCCAGGCAAAAAGAAACATTCTATGCCAAGAACTCTCTCAGGAGGAACGTGAGATTTTCATTAATGCTCTAAATATGTTATAAATAATTAAGAAATACGCTAATGAAAATCTAAAGATCAGGAAATAGTTGTCCAAAAACTTACACTGAAATTATTTCTAGAACGTTTTGAAACAGACCATTTGATCCATGTAGATTACCCTTGCCAGTATGGTTCAGTGTTCTTTTTGTATCCCTTTATGGAATCACAAAGCCATCCAAACCAAAGTTAATAAATTCTTGATGAAAAGCTAGTGTTGTTAGTGCTCTCTTACCCTTTTTTAATGAAATGACCACCATTAACATTTCTTACTATGGTGTAGGACTACCTGTCTTTCAGTTTTACATTGGTGGTCTTCACACTGTCATGGTTTAAACCCAGCCAGCAGCTCATCTTCCCACAGCTGCTCGCTCATCTCCCCCTCGTGGGATGGCAGAAAGAATCAGAGGAGTAGAAGCGAGAAAACTTGTGGATTGAGATAAGAATGGTTTAAGTAAAACAAAAGCTGTGCATGCCAGCAGAGCCAAACAAGAAATTAATTTACTGCCTCCCATTGTCAAGCAGACGCTTAGCCATTTTCAGGAAAGCAGGAATTCATCATATGTAACAGTTAATTGGAAAGACAAGTGTCATCACTCTGAACATCCTCTCTAGCTTTATATGCTAGGCATGATGCCATGGTGTGGAATGTCCCTTCTGTCATTTGGGGTCAGCTGTCCCCTCCCAACTTCATGTGTACCCCCAGCCTGCTCAATGAGTTGATCTGAGAGGCAGAAAGGCCTTGATTCTCTGTAAACACTGTTCAGCATTAATGATTTATTACCATTCTAGGGAATATGAGGAAAATTAACTCTCTCCCAGCTCAAACCAGCACAGTGCTTCCCTTTGGATTTTAAGTTAGCAGTAAGATGAAAGTCAAGGTGGGATTTTCAGAGCTGTTGAAGTACACTTCTTTGGAAAAGGAGTTATGATCATAGATGGATTATGTACAGTTCCCTAATTAATTGTTGGAGCTGTCTGCAAAGATCAAGATCCCTTTTTAAACTGAAATGGTTTGTTTGCAGTATGAGCAAGAACAATACTAGCTGTTGTTTTTGAAGTTGCATTTCCTTCTAAGGTGCATTTACCTTCAGCTCTCTTTCTAGAAGATTAGTTTTAGGAGCATTTAAGATGCATCATCAGAATGGCAACGTTTACTTAAGTCTTAAGATGCTGTTTTGCCTATTTCGAAGCCTACTTAATAACTACCATTAAAAAGCAAGATGCTGTTTCTCCTCTTCCTCTTGTCCTGAGTGTAATGGGTCTGAGTCTTCCCAAAACTACTTTTTTCCAGTTCAGCTTTCCAAACCATCTCACTGCGAGATGAAATAACTGCCAGCATCATTAAAGTGGTTCTGACTTGGTTTTATGTTGGCAGATGGCCAGTTCATCATCTTAGTGATGGTGTTAAACTTGTCCTTGATGTGGTGTAGTCAGAATGCATGCATAAATACTAGCTTTAATGGATTTTTGAATGATTACAAAAGATGGGGTTTGTTTACTCTTTTTTTTCTAGATTCCTCCTGGAGATACAGTAGGATTCCTAGATCTTCATCAGTGATGCTTGGCTCCCTTGGAACTGACCTGGTAAGAGAGCGAAGAGAGTTAGAAAGAAGAGCAGATCTGTCTGTTAATGACTTGGTGGATCACAGCTACAGAAACAGTGAATTTTCATCTTCAACGTGTATGTATTATATAACCAAAAGCTTGTAAACCAATAGGTTGCATGCCTGTTCGTTTCTTCACATGTTCATTTCATATTTAATTTTTTTTTTTCAAAACAAAGCCAAACGATCAATTTAATTTTAGGGTATCCTCTTAAATAAAGTTGCTTGGCCACTTTCTGTGTGTCGGCTAAACCATCAAAGATACATGAATGGTTTAGCTTGTATGTGGACACAGTTAGAAGAAAATGGTACCAGTGTAAGCTACTGTAACTGTGAAGTCTGTACTAGTCTGATCAGTTACCATGGAACAAACCTCTCACTTCATTTGAAGTGTGTGCTCATTTATTGTTATTTTCAGTGCTCTAACAGTTTTCCCTAACAACCATTCGGAAGCCCAAATGGAAAGAACGCAGTGTATGCAACTTCATGAAAATCTTTTACCGAGTCAGTTGGCATTGTTTCTTTTCCCATACCTAAATGCAAAGAGATCTTAAGATGAACAAGAAGAGGTGGCATATACAGTCCTTTTTTTCTTTGAATTCAGAGTGTTGGGGCTTCTAGGGTAGCCGTGTCATCAGCCTTGATCTGCCACCTTTTTGTAGAGGAAGGAGTCTAGCTGATGTTAGCCTTCCCAGCTGCTTTATGTACTGTTAACTGCAGTTCAGCTACAGTAGATTTTTTTCTCAGTGTGTTGAGGTACTTGCCCAGTTGTAATGAAAAATACAGAATCACAGAATCAAAGAATTGTTGGAGTTGGAAGGGACCTCAAGAGATCATAAAGTCCGGCTCCACCCTGCCAGAGCAGGACTGCCTGATGCATATGGCATGGACTGCATCCAGATGGATTTTGAATATCTCAAGAGACACCACAGCCTCTCTGGACAGCCTGTTGCAGTGCTTTGTGACTCGCACCATTGTTTATTTCTGAATGACACTTCTTGTGTTATGGCTTTTGCACATTGCCTCTTTTCCTGTCACTAGACAAAACTGAAAATAGTGTGGCACCGTCCTCTTTACAGCTAGCTGCCGTCAGATACTTGTAGGTGTGGATCGTGTCTCCTGTCATTCTTCTCAAGGCTAAACAGTCCCAGCTTTCTCTACCTTTCCTAGTAAGAGAGGTACTTCAGGCCCACAGTCCTCTTTAGTGCCCTCTGCTGGAATCTCTACAGTAGTCGGCCTCTTCCTGTTTCTCTTCAACTGAGAAGGCTAAAAATGTACACAGTACTCCAGATGTGACCTCACCAGGGCAGAGCAGAGGGAGAGGATGACCTCTTTAGATCTACCAGCCACACTCTTCTTAGTGCACCCTGGAATACTGTTGGCTTTCTTGGCCACAAGGCCACACTGTTGACTCATTGCTGTCTATCAGGACTCCAGGAGCCTTCTCGTCAGTGCTGCTCTCCAGCAGGTCTACCCCTAGCCTGTACCACTGCATGGGGTTGTTTCTTCCCAGGTACAGGGACCAACATTTGTTCCTGTTGAACCTGTTCCTCTGCCCAACTCTCTACCTGTTTAGGTCACACTGGATGGTGGGACAGCCATCACAGGCTGGTTTGGGTTGGAAGGGGACCTTCAAAGCTCATCTAGTCCAACATCCCCGCAGTGAGCAGGAACATTTTCAACTAGAGCAGATTGCTTAGAGCCCCATGCAGCTTGCCCAAGAATGTTTCCAGGGATGGGATTTCTCCCATCTTTTGTGAAACCTGGGCCAGGGTCTTACATCCTTGGTGTAAACAGTTCATTCCTTCTACCTAGTCTGAATCTCCCTCTTTTAGTTTAAAACCATCACCTGATGTCCTCTGACAAGAGGCCCTGCTGAAAAGTCTGACTCCATCCTTTCTTATAAGTCCACTTTATATACTGCAGAGTGACACTAAGGTCTCCCTGGAGCCTGCTGGAGGCCGAACACCCCGAACTCTCTCAGCATGTGGCCTCATAGCATTTTTGTGACAGCGTTTGGCGCCGCTCCGGTATGCCCAGATCTGCTGTGCTGCAGAGCCAGAACTGAACCCTGAAAATCTGAGTATTTCGGAGATCTTAGGTTCAAAATGGGTTTGCCAGACCAAAACCAGTCTACGTTGCTGTTTATGTTAGAGTTATGGTAAGTAAATTTAAGACTGCTCTGGAACACCTGCCAAATTTGAAACAGTTAATGAGTAAAGAGCACAAAATTCTGAACTTTGGCTTTGTACTTCAGAGTTATCCATTTGGACTGTAATAATTAAAACACATGTGGTCACAGTATTTTCCACTGCTTTTCTGCAACAGATCTTCAAGACAGGCCTGCCTCTTCATATACGGAGGGAGCAAGACCAAAAGAGAACTCGTTAAGCACTTTGAGGCTGAACGCATCCATGAACAGCCAGTTGCCCTCTGATCATCAGCCACTGTTTTTCAACAGAGATTCTAACATGAGCACTTTGACATCAAGCTATCCTTCAAGGCAAAGGAGAAATGAAATGGAATCTCCCCAGAGGAGCATGCAGACAGCATTTTCTCTTGCTACCGTTAGGGATGAAACTCCTTCCTCAAGTGGTTCTGAAAGGGTTTTGTCATCTCGGAGGTCATTGAATGAACCAGCAGCTGACAGCGAAGGGAGGCGCACAACCAGACAGCTGCTTTCTCGTTTAGCATCTAGTATGTCATCTACATTTTTCTCTCGAAGATCTAGCCAAGACTCATTGCATACCAGATCATTAGGCTCTGAAGAGTCAACAGTGGTCCCAAGAGTTCAGGCTTCTACTCTGTCGAGCAGTAATGGAGCTGCAACTCCAGAAGTTCCAGGAATTCAGACATTTGAAGCTGCTCAGGGATTTAGTTTTCTTAGACGAAGATGGGGTTTATCAGGAGCTTCACAAAATCATAACTCTGATTCGGACAGGGAAAGTTACAGAGCAGACTCAGAAAGTAGGAGCACAGGATCTTGGTTATCATCGTCTTTGAGGAACAGATGCACACCCCTCTTTTCCAGAAGAAGAAGAGAAGGAAGAGATGAATCTGCAAGGATTTCTACCTCTGAGACAACTGCTAGATCACAGCTTGTCTTCAGAAGAAGAGAGTCAGGTGAGGAGACCTCTCTTGAAGCATCAGGTAGCCCTCCTCGGGCTTCTGTTAGCAGACCACCAACACCTGCAGTATCTGGTATTCCTAGAGCTGTTGCCTCTCCGACAGATTCAGCTCACAGTAGAAGTTCTGGAATTCTGCCTGGTTCTCTCTTTCGCTTTGCAGTGCCTCCAACATTAGGAAGCAGTTTGTCTGACAATCTTATGATAACTGTAGATATTATTCCCTCTGGCTGGAACCAGTCTGACGGACATGAAAGTGGCAAGTCTAAAATATCACCTTCAAGAGATCCAGAAAGACTCCAGAAAATTAAAGAGAGGTAACTTAGTATGTTCTTTTCAAGTAATAAAATGTACCTGACTTCACATAAGAGGGTTTTCTGTAATGATATTGTTAAAAGGAAGGTTTTCGTCAGAGACAATAGAAACATAGTCCTCTGTTAGCTATGTTCTCACTTTTGTCTTCAGGGATTTAAACCTCATACGTTTGAGAGCAGTTTGCTGATGGGATTGTCTTCATAGAAAGTCTTGCGTGAAATGTGTCACAGTATTTTGTTGGTATTCCTTCCTATTCAGCCTGCTTTTAGAAGATTCTGAGGATGAAGAAGGTGACTTGTGCAGAATCTGTCAGATGTCTTCTGCGAGTTCCGACAACCTTTTAATAGAGCCATGCAAATGCACTGGAAGTCTGCAGTATGTTCATCAGGAGTGCATGAAAAAATGGTTGCAGTCCAAGATTAACTCAGGTAAAGCAGACTCTAGACCAAGGTAGGATTCCAGCTACAGTGGAAGGCTTATCAGAAAGATTACTCTTACTAATATTAAACGAACAGTTGAGGACAAACAACAGTGGCACTTTCGGGCTTAACGTTCATCTCTGCAGCTTCTCGTGAATAGTTCCAAGAATTCTGTTTGCCATTCAGAGATTTCTGTTGTTGGGATTGTCTACCAAGGTGTTAGACAAAATATAACATAGTAGAAGTGTGGCTCTGCTGTGTCAGGTGAGTTTGTGCCCACCATTCTTTGTGCCTGTGGTTCCAGTTTTCAAGATTTTGTAGGCAGGCTGACTGTAGCAGAGCGACAGGAATTTGAATATTCAAGACTTGTATCATTACTGTACCTAAACACTTAAAAATTTTTTTGAGGTAATAACTCTTGTCAAAGCATTTACAATGGCTTATTCAAAAATTACTTTAACATGCTTATTTAATTGTTTTTAGAACACACTCTACAAATGTATTTGTAATAAATTTTTGCTAGTTTATAGCTGAATTATCTGTAGTATTTTTAAGACTGAAAAATAGGTGGCATGGTGGGAGACATGGTGATTATGGAACACTTCTTACCAAAGGAAGGTGCTAGCATCTGTTTTCTTTCTTACTTAGTATCAGAGGATACACTTCAGAGTAGGGATATCTAAGAAGTCTCAGCCTGTAGGAGAAACCAGTTTGAAACACTTAACTATATATGACATAAATTCACCATAAACTTGCTTTGTTCTTCTTTTTACATTAACAGTAACTTTAAGCTGGTTTGGTGTAGTTATTATTGTCTGCTTGTGTATTTGAATTACATGGTAGAATTCAAACAGCCCAAGCAACAATTTTATGCCAGACTTTTCAGTAAGGGACACATGGGGTCCAGAATGAACATGACAGAAAATAAGTGGAGCTGGAGAAAGCATAAACATTCTATAGCTTTTAAATGCTGACAGTAGCAGACAGACATGACTTTTGTGTTAGAGACTTCCTTTTCTTCTAACCTTGCTCTGTAAAATAAAAACAATTCATTAAGGTTTGTAATGCTTCTATAATAGTGTCGTGTGTTATCTATAACCATCTATGGTTGCAACTTGACAGTGACTTTTCACCTGACCCTCCCCACCAGGTTCTTCTTTGGAAGCAGTAACAACCTGTGAACTCTGCAAGGAGAAGTTGCATCTGAACCTGGAAGATTTTGACATTCACGAACTCTATAGGGCACATGCAAATGAACAAGTTAGTATATTTTGCCTAATTTGGTAAGTGTGGGTTTAGTGCTGGAAGTGCGTTCAGTTTGAGAGAAGGAAAATGCAACTGCATTTCAGAAGGACTGTTTTGCACCTAAAGTAATGTCAACACGAGAAAGATTTTTCTTCTTACGATTCAGACGAATTTTACCTTCCTGCTGTACTTTCTGTAGCTGAGCTTTCAATATCTGTTAGCCTTTTCTTAGCTTCAGTTCAGCTTTGCAGTCCAGCATCTGCCACAGGTGCAGTGTGAATACCAATATTAGATTGAGTTTCACATTAAGCCATGAATTGCCATTGTTTTTAGCAATTTTTTTAACCTCTTGGTTTAAGTGTAACTTTTTCTGTTTGGTTAGGGTGGTAGAAACTCGCTTGTTTTCTAAGAACTCACTGCTGCTTCTTCACGTCCTTTCCTAAAGCACAAGTAGTGTTACTCTTTTTATACAAAATCCATTCTCGTAGAACTACTGGACTATGTAGTGTTTAAAAATTAATAAATATAACGAAACTGGTGTTACTTAAATCAGCGTCATTCAGAGTTTTCCTTATTCTCTGGTTTGTAGTCTGTGAGTACCAGAAGACTAATGAAATTTGCCTGCATCAGAAGTCAAAAGGACGTATCAAGTGACACTAGTGCTGAGGCCAAATATCAGCCTCAGGTTTTCTTATTATTCAGAGTAAGCTCTTAGCCAATATTGTAGTTCCTGTCACTTAGGCCAGACTCTGAAAAGTCTTTTTTGAGAGTGCGATAATTTCATGTTTCGGCACAACTAATTGTTGGTTAGTGTCATTGCACTTTGCTAGAAATAAGATTTGAAACTTAAAATTATGAAACTTACTTGAAACTACAGAATTGATTTCACATGGCAGAAGTAACATATTTGAAGTTGATCTTATCAAGGAAAAGAATGTTTCAAAATACGTACAGCATATAAAGGTCTTATTTCCCTTTATTATGGCCTTCTGTAAAGCATTTGGGCTACTGGAAAGAAACCAGCCTGTTTTCCCTGCCAGTATAATAATGCGATTTTGATTCTCCTTCCTGTGAGAATCTCAGTCAGCAGGATTAATTTTTTATAGAACTTTCTATCTTGAGGGAAACCACATTACATCTGGAATCTGTGGGAATAACCTGAAGTGTAAACATCTTTTCAGTAATTAATTTTTTCTTTTAGTGTTGCATTTCTGTAATTTTCTTGGGACAACTAAAGGTCAAATATGTGTATTGGTTGCAGTAAAATTCTTGTTCTGCTTCTTGAATTTTACACACAGATATATCACTCATATTCTGAATATTTCTTTTGATCTCCTTGAAGGCTGACTATGAATTTATCAGCTCTGGTCTCTACCTTGTGGTTTTGTTACACTTATGTGAGCAGCGCTTTTCTGATATGCTGGGAACTGCAAGTGAAGCCAGCACACGTGTCAGAGTAAGTATGCGCTGATTTTGAGTCATGAATTGCTCACAGGAACCTTAGAATTAGATAGTTTCCTTGAGTGACCTTGGAGCTAGTTACCCAAGAAACTTGATTCTTTTAGCATATCTAGATCTGAAATGATCTGGGTTATTCAATGCACTAATACCATGTGCGATTTGAAACCAAAGGTACTGCATTATTGCAGTTACTGCGCAACAAAATCATTTTTGTCAAGGTTGTTGCTAATTCCTCGTTTTGCATGTATGTTGTCATGGTTATTGTCAATTTATGCAAAACTGGAAACTTTGCTCTCTACAAAACATGCAGTTGGGCTGTCTTATTTGGTTAATTTTTCTCGTGCCAATCTACGTTGCAGAAGTCTAGACCTTGCAATACCTGTCTACTGGTTTGTGACTAAATATGTATTTCAGTATTACACTATGAAACTGAGTAGCTGTAGTTTGATTTCCAGGCATCAGTTAGAATTCTTACTTGTTGCTTATGACAGGATTCTTAAGTATATTCACTTAAATGTCTTGGCCTAAATATGCTGTAAGTACACATTTCACCAGTAAGAGCTCCTCGAACACTTATTTCTGCCTAGTTACTCATTCAGTGATAGCTTTTTTTGAATTACATACAAAGAATTAAAAATACTGAGCTTGTCCAGCACATTTTGGAATGATTGCTGGCACACCTTTGAGGCAGAGGCAGGACTGTGTTCTCATGTCTTACTGTGTTAGAACAGTGGTCCTGTTCTCTGTACACATCCTAATGTAGAGCTTGTGTTCCACAATCCATAAATGAAATGTCCAGTTTTCTCTGCTGTAAGTCTAGAGACAGAGATTACGTGGTCTAGTGGTAAGCAGCATCCAGTACAGGTTATTGTCTTGAGTATATTGGAGAAATAAGATGGTTTTTACCGGTTTGTCATCAGAGGCAGAATTACACTTTTAAACCAGTGAGCGCACTGGCGGAGGTTTGACACTGAACGAACAACTGAGCAACGTTATGTTCTTGTTTCACGTTATTTGCTGTGTCTCAGCATCTGGGCTATCGCTGAAATGCATGTGTAGTATTACTGACAGAAGACCACTTGTCTGAGACTTTCAAAATTATTTAATGAACTTGTACTTTGGGGGAATTTGGCTTTAGGGTTTGATGCCGCATACTTCTAATGCAAAACTGCCACCATGACCTAATAGTAATTCTGGTCCTAAACGTCGTGTGTACTGTTCAAACCTGAAGTTGTAGTGATGGATTTTCATTAACCGTTCAGTTAGAGGGCTCTGTTTTGCAATAGGGAAGCAAATTAAATGGATCCAGCTAATGCAGTCCTTACAGAGTATGTTTTTCCATATTACAGTTTCTAGAAGTGGTTTTTGTAAAACTGATCCTTGTTTATGCGTGCTGCTTTCAAAATTGATGTTTTGCAGACTATAGAACATGAAGATGATGCTACTAACTGCTGCCAGAAACATTTGACATAGAGTGGAAGCGAAATAACTGCAATAGCAGTTTCAAGTCTATTATGTGGGGATTTATACTAAATTTTGTGTTGACCGTTGTAAGTTGGGCACAGGGGTTAGGATAACCAGCATCTGGGATGTACCTTTGGGATGGAAAAAGTGAAGAAAACTTTGGTAATTTGTTGCAAATTTCTGCACATAACTTTGCAGCTTTTAAACTACTTTCTCTCTGCCTTGTTTCTAGTTTATTAACCTTGCAAGAACTCTTCAGGCACATATGGAAGATATTGAAAGTAGGTGCTTCCCCCCTCTTCCCCTCCCCTCCCATTAGGTCAACTCAAAGTTAAATGAGTAAAATCCTCCTTGCCAAGATTCATAATTCTGAACTTAATTACTGCAAATTCAAATTGATCCAGCAGTGCTTTTTCCATTGTCAGTAGAATTATTCTGAAGGGGAACTGGTTTTAATTCTCCATGATTGCAACAGGAAAACTATGATATGGTGGCCATCACAGAAACCTGGTGGGATGACTCCCACAACTGGAGTGCTGCAATTGATGATAGCAACTTTGCAGAAGGGATAGGCAAGAAAGAAGAGGTGGAGAAGTGGCCCTCTGTGTTAGGGAAACACATGAAAGCATAGAAATCAGTGAGGGTGAGAATAGGGTTGAGGCTTTATGGGTGGCCTTAGGAGTAAGGCCAGCAAGAGTGATTTTGTGGTGGGAATCTGTTATAAATGATCCAACCAGGATAAGGAACCAGATGAAATTTTTTATNGCAAGAAAGAAGAGGTGGAGAAGTGGCCCTCTGTGTTAGGGAAACACATGAAAGCATAGAAATCAGTGAGGGTGAGAATAGGGTTGAGGCTTTATGGGTGGCCTTAGGAGTAAGGCCAGCAAGAGTGATTTTGTGGTGGGAATCTGTTATAAATGATCCAACCAGGATAAGGAACCAGATGAAATTTTTTATAAGTAGTTGAGGGAGGTTTTCAAAATTGCTGTCCCTTGTGCTCATGTGGGAATAAATTTCCCCCCTGTCTGCTGGAAATACAATACAGCAGAGAGAGAGCAGTCCCAGAGGTTCCTGGAGTGTGTGGAGTACAACTTCCTGACAGAACTGGTGAGAGAACCAACCAGGGAAGATGCCCTCTTGGACCTCCTGCATGTGAACAGAGGGGACCTTGTAGGGAAGGTAAAGGTTGGAGGTAATCTAGAGCACAGTGACAGTGAGATGATTGAGTTTTCAATCCTTGGAGAAACAAGGAGGGGGTCAGTAAAACTGCTACCGTAGACTTCTGGAGCAGAAACTATGGCCTGTTTAGGAGGCTGATTGACTAAGTCCCTTGGGAAGCTACCCTGAAAGATATAGGTGTCCAGAAAGGCTGGACACACTGCAAGAGGGAAGTCTTAAAGGCACAGGCACAGTTTCCCTNTAGGAGTAAGGCCAGCAAGAGTGATTTTGTGGTGGGAATCTGTTATAAATGATCCAACCAGGATAAGGAACCAGATGAAATTTTTTATAAGTAGTTGAGGGAGGTTTTCAAAATTGCTGTCCCTTGTGCTCATGTGGGAATAAATTTCCCCCCTGTCTGCTGGAAATACAATACAGCAGAGAGAGAGCAGTCCCAGAGGTTCCTGGAGTGTGTGGAGTACAACTTCCTGACAGAACTGGTGAGAGAACCAACCAGGGAAGATGCCCTCTTGGACCTCCTGCATGTGAACAGAGGGGACCTTGTAGGGAAGGTAAAGGTTGGAGGTAATCTAGAGCACAGTGACAGTGAGATGATTGAGTTTTCAATCCTTGGAGAAACAAGGAGGGGGTCAGTAAAACTGCTACCGTAGACTTCTGGAGCAGAAACTATGGCCTGTTTAGGAGGCTGATTGACTAAGTCCCTTGGGAAGCTACCCTGAAAGATATAGGTGTCCAGAAAGGCTGGACACACTGCAAGAGGGAAGTCTTAAAGGCACAGGCACAGTTTCCCTGTGTGCCAAAAAATGGGCTGGTGAGTAAGAAGCCCAGCTGAGTTTGAGCACAGAGCTTCTGGAAGGCGGGGGTGGGGGGAGAATCAGGAAGCATTTCAGGATATTACATAAGAACATGTAGAAAGCAAATTAGAGACGTAAAAGCGCAGTTAGAACGTAATCTGGCCAAATCTGTTAAGGCTAATAAAAAGTCCTTGTATAATGCCATTAATAACAAACAGAGGGCTAGGGAAAATCTCCACTCTTACTGGATGAAGGGGGGAAACGTGGTAACTGAAGACAGTTAGTGGGCAGGGATGGGGAGCAGAATATGGCTCCTGTAATCCAGAAGGAAGCAGTTAGTGACCTGCTGTGCCAATTGGATTCCTACCAAGTGTGTGGGTACAGATGGGATTCCTCCCAGAGTGCTTAAGGAGTTGGCGCAAGAGCTGGCTAAGCCGCTCTCCATCATTTATCACGTGTGCTGGATAACCAGGGAAGTCCCAGATGACTGGCCATTGGCTCATGTGACGCCCATCCACAAGAAGGGCTGGAAAGAGGATCGGGGGAACTCTAGGCCTGTGAGGCTGATGTTGGTGCCTGGGGAGGTCACAGAGCAGATCATCCTGAGTGCCGTTGCGTGGCACTCGGGCAACCTGGGCATCAGGCGAGCCAGCATGGCTTTAGGAAAGGTGTGCCTATCCAACCTGATCTCACTCTACGACTCTGTGAAGCTCCCAGTGGAGGAGGGGAGGATGTGGATGGGATCTACCTAGACTTCAGCAAAGCCTTAAGACACCGTCTCCTACAGCATCCTTCTGGAAAAGCTAGCAGCCCATGGCTTGGATGAGTGCACCCTCTGGTGGGTTAAAAACTGGCTGGATGACCGGGCACAGAGAGTGGTTGTGAATGGTGCTGCATCCAGCTGGTGTCCAGTGAGCAGTGGTGTCCCCGATGGATCAGTTCTGGGCCCAGTCGTACTCAGCGTCTGTATTGATGACCTGGATGAGAGGATTGAGTCTGTCTACCCTTAATAAATTTGCAGATGAAACCAAGTTGGGGGGCAGTGTAGATTTGCTGGAGGGGAGGAACAGTCTGCTGCAGACGGATCTGGACATGCTGGGTCAACAGGCAGAGGCCAGTGGGATGAGGTTTAACAGGACCAAGGGCAGGGTCCTAGACTTGGGTCACAAGAACCTCCAGCAGCTACAGACTTGGAGCTGAGTGGCTGGAGAGTGGCCTGGCATTAGTGGTTGACAGCAGGATGAACAGGAGCCAGCAGGATGCCCAGGTAGCACAAAAGGCCAATGGCATCCTGGCTTGGATCAGCAATAGTGTGGTCAGCAGGGCTAGGGAAGTAATTTTCCTCCTGGACTGGGCACTGGGGAGGCCCCCTCTCTCGTACGTGTACAGTTCCGGGTCTTTTCCCTTCAAGAAAGAGATTGAGGTGCTGGAATGGGTTCAGAGTAGGGGAAGGGAGTGGAGGGAAAAGCTGATGAGGAGAAGCTGAGGGAGGCCAGGATTGTTTAGCCTGGAGAAGAGGAAACTTGGGGAGGACCTTCTCCTTCTTCCAGCTCCTTGAAGGGAGTTTGTAGTTGGATGGGGGTTGGGCTCTTCTCCCAGGCAACTAGTGACAGGACAAGAGGGCAGAGCCTGAAGCTGACAGGGGAGGGTTAGGTTGGATGTTAGCCCTTTCTCATGGAAAGGGTACTTGGAGCCTGGACTGGACTGCCCAGGGCAGTGATGGGGTCCCGTGTCAGCAGGTGTTGAAGGACAGCCTGACTGTAGCCCTCAATGCCTTAATGTGGCCACTGAGGTGATGTTAGGGGCTGGGCTGGGCTGGATGAGCTCAGAGGGTTATTCCAGCCTCCAAAATTCTGTGATTAATTTCCAGATATCATAGAGGTGTGTAAGACGCAGAAGTGGTATATCTGCGAGTGATGATACGATTCCTCACTAGTTACAGTAATTCTAGTAGTATGGAGTGAGGGACTTGGTAGTGATCTTAAGGTCGTAGCCTTTTATGTCGGTCCTAGTAGAAAAAAAAAGATTGACAAGTTGAACTTCACCTAAATTACCGTTTTTCTGTTGCTGTTTCTACTTCTCACCTTTCTTTCTTCTGTTCACACACCTTTGGGTTGTGTTTATTCCTTGGTCAGACTTACCCACACCAGGAATAAAGTATAGCAGTTGCAAATTTTGGCCAAGGAGCAGCATACTTTTCACCTAATGGTCTGCTGGGTGTGTTTCAGTGCAGAGCTGTATGCCAACTTCCGCTAAATGCATCCTGAATCTGAACGTAATTGCTGGAGTTGATGAATAGGCAGTAGGAGGACAGTTGATTTACCGTCTTTCTTTCTTCCCCTACTTGCATGTGGATATGAACATTCAGAGTTTGTAAAGGAATTGTTCAGTGCATGGAATGTATTTGAAGTATGATAAGGAATGGTGTGGGGGCATTGGGTGTGTAAGGTCTCTAGTTGGAGGAGCAGATGATTATTTCTGCATTCAGATCAGACAAAGGTGGACTTCAATTCAGAATCCCAAACTATCTGCATGTATATTAGAATAAAAATGGATTACTCCTATTTTACATAGGGTATTATTCTGTATTTAATTCAGGTTTTATCTAATCTACGGGTGAGGAAAACTAAGTTTTTAGATTTTTTATCAATTAGACTTACATTCTCCTCATTGGAGAGTTCAGGAGTCAGACCTTGGTTTTTCCTGAGTTGAGAGGGTAGAGCGAGTTGAGAGGGTAGAGCAAGTTGATTGATTGTACGTAACTTTTTTGACTGCCAAGTTTGCTTAAGAGGGCAGGTTCAGTTCTTCTTATGAGCAAGCAGGCACTTTGCAAACCTATTGTAGATGTATTAGGAGAATCAGGAAGCGTTTAAAGATACCATAAGGTCATGTAGAAAGAGAATCAGACAAGCAAAAGCTCAATTAGAACATAGTCTGTNAGTTAGTGGGCAGGGATGGGGAGCAGAATATGGCTCCTGTAATCCAGAAGGAAGCAGTTAGTGACCTGCTGTGCCAATTGGATTCCTACCAAGTGTGTGGGTACAGATGGGATTCCTCCCAGAGTGCTTAAGGAGTTGGCGCAAGAGCTGGCTAAGCCGCTCTCCATCATTTATCACGTGTGCTGGATAACCAGGGAAGTCCCAGATGACTGGCCGTTGGCTCATGTGACGCCCATCCACAAGAAGGGCTGGAAAGAGGATCGGGGGAACTCTAGGCCTGTGAGGCTGATGTTGGTGCCTGGGAGGGTCACGGAGCAGATCATCCTGAGTGCCATCACATGGCACTCAGGCAACCAGAGCATCGGGCACAGCTAGCATGGCTTTAGGAAAGGAATGTCCTGCCTATCCAACCTGATCTCATTCTGAAGACATTTAAGAAACGACTGGATGTGGCACTTAGTGCAATGTCTAGGTGGTTGTGGTGATGTTAGGTCAAGGGCTGGGCTTGGTGAGCTCAGAGGGCTTTTCCAGCCTCAGTGATTCTGTATGCATTGACCTTTGAAGTTGCAGTTGGCAAGTACCTATTTGTCTTGTAGATCACTTTGTCAAAGAAATAAATGCTGAACATGCAGGCTTTATTTTGAAAATGCTGAAACAATGAGATTGGAAAGAGATGTGGCTTTCAAGTAGGCTTGACTGAATGGCATTAAGAAACATAAATACATGCATAATAAAAAGATATTTGAGACTCTTTCTTTGCTTAGACTGCCGAACTTCTATATATATTTTAGTATTTAAATTGTTAATCTTGTGAGTCATCTCTTTCCCTTCAGTTGGGTGCTGCTGTCATGGATTGAATATATTCTCCTCTGACTACTGTTGGAATTAGCCACTGTGAACACTATATAAAAGTTGAATCTCTGGCGTAATTTTCTTCCTGTTAGTTTTGAGGAAGAACAGTAGGAGGACATGGTATCTTGTGGTGTTGAGTTTTGATTTGAAAACAAAGTATTTTTCAGACAACAGATACGTTTAAAAATTAAGCTGCATAATTACATGGGGTGGGTTTGGGGGAGGTATTGCAGTCTGCTGTTTAATGTTATTAAATTACCTGTATTTGCGCTACTTACTTTAAAGTGCTCAGATCTCACAGGCCTTTGTCAAGGCTGCTGACTGTACTGTTTTTCCAACAGCTTCTGAGGATGATTCTGAAGACTGATGCTGGCAGAAGTGGAGAGACAAGTGGAATTGCTGTAGAAATGCTAAACTGGCAAGAGCAAGATCAACATGCATTTGTTTTTTTCCTCTCCTTAGTAAAAACCGCATTTAATGTTGTAGTTTTTGAAGCATTGTTGAATTCTAAATCAACTGCTGCGCAGTGGAACTCAAAGGACTCAAAACTACTCGGCATGTGCAAGGATTAGATACATTTAAAGCAACATCTCTTTTTAAATTACAAGAGTGATATGCTTTGTTTTGGAAGAGATCAGATTTTAATATTTAAGGAAGCTATATCACACTTCATGTCTCCTTCTTACTGTAGTCAGGTTTCTGGTTTTGTCTATCGAGTTTTGCTTCCCTACTGGCACTAAGTGATTATAATGGGTTTCAGGGTGAGGGTGGGCAGGGAGGGTGGGGATGTCCGTATACTTAAATAGATTTTGTTTGGGTTCTTCTAAAATGCCTCTGTTGCTGCGTCATATAATAACTTGACTGCATCCAGTGTTAATGTATGAACAGGAGGGTGAGCAAGATAGAGACTGTTTGGGTTTTGGTTTATTTGAAGATTTATTATTTAACTCAAAAAGCAATAAGAACTTGCAGTGTTCTTCTGATACTTAGTGATGGCTTTTTTTAATGTACCTCTTTGGAAGTTGGATATTATATTTGATATTATGTGGCTGTTCCATTACGGAATACTGCAGGTGTAAAAACTCTTGCATTTCAGCATTCCTGGCAGATATGCAACTTGGTAGAGGCCTAAGGTTGTTTAGTTTAATCAGATTTTTTTAGATCCCACCTTCACTGTTCAAAGCACTGGTTATCAATGTGTTTTCTAGTGTTGTCACTTCTTTATAAATAAAGACAATAGAGGTATGCATCTCTACTGGTATTTTCCATTTTTATTTCGTAGAATAATAGAATCATTAGGGATCAGAAGGGACCTCATTACCCTCCCTGTGAAGAAGTTCCTTCTGGTCTTTATAGGGAACCTCCTCTGTTCCAGCTTGTACCCATTGCTCCTTGTCCTATCACCGGATGCCCTTGAGAAGAGCCTGGCTCCATCCTCCTGACACCCACCCCTCACAGATTTAGAGACAGGAATGAGGTCACCTCTCAGCCTCCTCTTGTCCAAGCTAAAGAGACACAGCTCCCTCAGCCTTTCCTCATAAGGGAGGTGAGTATCCACCAGAACTTAATCTGCAGTATACCCTCACTAATGTGTATGAGATGTTGTGCGGATATTTAGGATTGTTTCTCACAGTTTTGGATTGAAATGCTTTCTATTAATAGTAATATAATAAATTGTCACCTGGGTATTGGAATGGTAATTGCTATAGAGTAGTTCTTGGTGTAAGGGAGGGAGGTTGTTTTCAGCAGTCCACTCTATAGCTGCTTTTAGAATGGAGCAACAAGATCTAAATTTGGATTTGCAGTCTTGGTTGTCACGAGTTTCAGGTATGTCTTTCAGGAGATTTTAAGCTTGGCTTTCTAATGTTGGCTGACTGTGAAGGTTCTGTTACCAACACAATTCAATGAATTTGTTGGTCAAATCTGTTGACTTCTTCAGTCACTGTAAAAGCTCAACGTGTCTGATTTTAAGGCAAACTCACTAGTTGGCCAGCAAATAGCCCTCCTAGTCCTTAGAGAGTAGTTCTCATACAAGCCCTAACTCCTCACTCAGTAGCGTCCATGAGTCCTGCCGGAGCAGCATTAGCAGCACATGCAGAGTGAGCTCTGCTGTGGACAAAAAGGATGATGACAGTGCTTGTCAGCGCTGTGGAAATAACCAGTTGAAGAGAGCAACGCATGGGTGAGAAAAACACTCCAGAGATTGTGAAACTAAAAGGTAAATGCTGCTTTCATCCTCGCCATGTTTCTGCAGTTGTCACTGCTTTACTTTTGACTCGTTCTATTGTCACCAGGCCCATACTATGTGGATTAATAATACATACGTTAGAAGGGCTCATCTACATGACAAAGAATGTGTCTGAAATGATGAGGCACGTTGCTATATAGTATTTATATCCCATGATAACTTCATTTCAAGATACATCATTCTTATTGGAACTAGTAGTTGTGAGATGCCTCTCTTACAATGCATTAAAATAAATCAGCTGGGATTCCTACAAAGAGTTCTTTTTAAACTGGTCGTACGCTGTGCACTAAGTTGGTGGGCCGTGCTGGAGCCACAAGATGCTGTTGCTGCCACTGTTTCTACTCGCAGTGATGGCAAATGCTCTTTTTGTACCATCTGTACCGATCAACAGTGTATGGCTGGAATGCTGTGTTCACGTCTGTTTTGAAAGCAGGTACTGAATTAGAAAACAGTCTTCCTTGGATTTGATGAAGTAGTTACTGTTTCCTGCAAGTGTTCCTCTTGTTTATCAACTGCAGCCAGTAAGTTTCCTAGTTGCTTATTTTTATTTAAAAGGGCATCTACACGTCTTTCCGTTTTGCTCTGTGTTTGCTTCTCAGAAACCAAAGATTATGTAAGCACTTTGTTCTGTGACTTTAGAGCTCCATAACCTTTTCAAGGAGATGGAGAACTTTTGATTTCATTTTGCATGCACTATAAATAAGCCCCTAAGACTGCACATTTAAGTCCTCTATCACTCACTCCAATGTAATGTCCTCATCTTTCTAAAACTGCTGGATCGGTTCTGTCCCTGCTTGGAATGGGACACTAGTGACTATAAATCTGATACCAGACGCATGAACAGCTTGTTTGCTGTAGATAGGGCTGCTTTGAAGAAGTGAGTCAGGTGCACAAATTGTACCTCTTTTGTGATTATAAGACGGACGTTGGTTGCACCAACAGCCTTCTGGTTGCTTTCACAAGGAGAGAGTTTGGTGCATGAATATCGTCATTTATCCACAGATAGGGATGCAACTAGGAAAGCAAAGGCTTTTTTGTAATTAAACCTTGCAAGAGAGGTGAAGGGTAACAGAATGGGCTTCTTCAAATACATTGCAGGTAAAACTACACCTAGAGACAATGTGGGACCCCTGCTGAATGAGCTGGGTGCCCTGAAGACAGAGGATAAGGAGAAAGCAGACACACTGAACACTTTCTTTGCCTCCATCCATACATCTGAGAGAAGTCCTGGTATCAAAGCCCCGAGTACTGGGGCTCCAGAGGAGGTCGAGGCAAAAGAGGAGCCTGCACTGGTTGATGAGGACTGGGTTAGGGATGTGTTGAGCAACCTGAATGTACATAAATCCATGGGCCCCTATAGGATGCACCCGCATGTGCTAAGGGAGACGGCGGAATTCATTGCTAAGACACTCTCCATCACCTTTTCTAAGTCATGGGGATCAGGGGAGATGACTGGAGGTTAGCAAATGTCACTGCAATCTTCAAGAAGGCTAGGTCTAGTGGGAGGCCTGTATCTACTGGGGTCCCCCAAGGATCAGTACTGGGACCAGTCCTCTCCAATCTAGTCAATAATGACTTGGGTGAGGGATCAGTGTGCACTGTCAGCAAGTTTGCTGATGACACCAAGCTGGGTGGTGTCGCTGACCCCCCAGCAGACTGTGCTGCCATTCAGGGAGACCTGGACCGGCTGGAGAGCTGGGCAGAGAGAGATGGAGTGAGGGAAAGCAAGGGTCAGTGTAGACTCTGGCATCAGGGCAAGAACACCACTAGGTTGAGGACTGACTTGTTGGAGAGCAGTGTAGGAGAAAGGGACCTGGGGGTCCTCGTGGACAGTAAGAAGACTGTGAGCCAGCAATGTGCTCTTGTGGCCAGGAGGGCTAACAGCATCCTGGACTGGATCAGAAGCGGGGTGGAGGTGGTTAGCAGATCGAAAGAGGTTCTTCTCCTCCACTACTCTGCACTAGTAAGGCTGCATCTGGAGTACTGTGTCCAGTGCTGGGCCCCTCAGTTCCAGAGGGACACAGAGCTGCTGGAGGGTGCCCAGCGTAGAGCAACAAAGATGATGAAGGAAGTGGAACAGCTCCCTGCTGAGGAAAGGCTGAGGGAGCTGGGTCTCTTGAGCTTGGAGAAGAGGAGGCCGAAGGATGACCTCATTCATGCCTATAAATATGTGAGGGGAGCGTGTCAGGAAGATGGAGCCAGGCTCTTCTCACAGTCATCTAGTGATAGGACAAGGGGCAGTGGGTACAAGCCAGAACAGAGGAGGTTCTATATAAATGCCGGAAGAACTTGTTCCCAGTGAGGATACCGGTGCACTGGACCAGGCTGCCCAGGGGGGTTGTGGAGTCTCCTTCTCTGCAGACGTTCCAGACCCGCCTGGTTGTGTTCCTGTGCCACTTGGTCTGGGTGGTCCTGCTGTGGCAAAGGGGTTTGGACTGGATGATCTTTCGAGGTCCCTTCTGATCCCTAATGATTCTATGATGATTATTTCAGGTTGCCAGTGATATATTCATGAACTCAAAAGATAGGTACAGCTTCTACAAAACGGTTTTCCCCCATCAGTCTGTCCCCAACGCATTGATTCTGAAGGTTCGTCTCCCAAATTAGGTGTAATATTAACCAATATTACCCAATTTAGGGGTAATCTTACACTAATTGTGTGGGTGGGAGTGTTGTCTAAATGCCACTGTCTGCAGTTAGTAAAACCAGAACCTTTCCTGTGGTATTTTCCTGGAAATCTGTGTAAAGCTTATCTTGCTGCATTCTTCAGCCTCCCCAGGCTTTTGCATCAGAACATAGATGGACAGACTTTAGCACTCCACTCTGGGGAGACCCAACCTGCAGTACTGCGTCCAGTTCTGGAGCCCTTATTGCAAGAAGGATCTGGACGTGCTGGAGCGAGTTCAGAGGAGGGCCACGAGGGTGATCAGAGGGCTGGAGCATCTCTTCTATGAGGCCAGACTTGAAAGAGTTGGGGCTGTTCAATCTGGAGAAGAGGAGGCTCTAAGGTGACCTTATTTTGGCCTCCAGTATCTGAAGGGGGCTACAAAAAAGCTGGGGAGGGGCTTTTTAGAATCTCAGGTGGTGACAGGACTATGGGGAATGGAGCAAAGCTGGACATGGGGAGATTTAGACTTGATGTGAGGAGGAAGTTCTTCACCGGGAGCGTGGGGAGAGCCTGGACTGGGTTGCCCAGGGAGGGGATTGGGGCCCCGTCCCTGGAGGTGTTTAAGGCCAGGCTGGATGAGGCTCTGGCCAGCCTGCTCTAGGATGGGGTGTCCCTGCCTGTGGCAGGGGGCTTGGAACTGGATGATCCTGTGGTCCCTTCCAACCCTGACTGATTCTACAACTTCTTCCCGGTGATGGTGATGGGGCGCTGGAGTGGGCTGTCTGGGGGGAGTTTGTGGAATTTCCTTTTCTGGAGATGTTTTAAACCCACCTGGACCTGGCTGGGGTGTCCTGCTGTGGCAGGGGGATTGGACGAGGATTCCTGATGATTCTATGATTGTTGCAAACAATGACAGATGTAATACAGATTTAAGTAAATGCTATGTCTTAACTGTGTGTTGCTTGAGACCCTTTAAATGAGCCTATTGCGCATTCTAGAAATGAAGTACAAATCATGAATGTTATTGATTATGCATCCCAGACTTCTAGTCAAGCACTTTTGTCTAAAATCAATACCAACTGCCATGTTTTTACAGGATTTCATTCCAACATAAAGAATACTTTATTTTTATCTGCAAGAAAGATAAAGAGATCATTTGAGAAAAACACAGTTGAGGCACTGCAAATTGTAATTTGTGGCATGCAGTATGCCATGAAAGCTATTCATTTCTGTAGCGCTGTTTGTGATAGGTACCCTCTTTGGTTATCAGCTGTCACAGTAAAAATAGTGTCGGTCTTGCAATGCGTAAAAGGGGGCATTCTAACAGGTGTGGCTCACTGTAGTGGGCCAACGTTCTGAGGCAGTGTAGAAACAGACAAGATGCTCTTTTAATTCTTCTCTGCAATTTCTAAGAATTTTGTGTGGGGAAAGTGTAAGAGGGCATGTTCTGGTCAAGTAGTAGGATTTAAGAACAAGCCTGGTAAGAAAGTCCTGTTGATCCCAGCGACTTCCCAGGCCTCTAATTCTGCCTTTGCCCTCACACTCTTGTGTAAATGAATGTCTGTACCAGCTGTGCAGTTCTACACAGAATGTTATTCTAACATACTAAACAAATATTAGTGCATATTAAAATTGATCTGTAAAATCAGATGGTAGGTATCTGTCTTGGGTTGTTCATTTTTCAGTTTTCTAACTGTGTGATACAGTAACCACAAGCCAGTTTCCCTTAGAGCAACCGGCAGAGGGTCCTTCTCTTAGAATTGTTCACACACAGCTTCCACAGCTATTTTGTCTGGGCTTGGCAATGTGTCACCCTCACCAGGACTTCTGTCTCAATAGAGATGTCCAGCAATCCTGTGGCAGTAGCTTAGATAGACAAAAAACAAGTCTTCTTCTGCAGAAGCAGTCGAATTTTAAGGGTAAGAGGTGGAAAGCAGAAAGATAGTGGTCAATTCCTGCTTGCAGATAGAGTACAGGTAACACACCCAATGCTGCAGCGCTGCCTACAGAAGGTTTTTTCCTGTGTGTCAGGTTCCTGCTAAAATGCCTTGTGCCCCGTGGGGCTCCCAAGAACTTGGTATGCGCTACTGGAGCTGCTTTCGTTAGGCTGTGCTGGTTAACTTCTAGTACAAGCAAATACTAATAGACTGTAACCCACAAATATCTGGCACTGAGCCTTGCAGCCACATTTCTCCATACTGGGATTTCTTGCGTGCAGTAATTAATACACTTTTTCTGCTTCCTCCGTGCCCCAGGGTGCATAGCTAGTGCCTGTGAAGGGAGGGATGCAGAGCGGGAGGGGTGTGTGTGTGATGTGCTGCGGGGCTTTGTCATACCAGGCTTCCTGTTCTCATCTTTTAGTTCTTGCCTATGCTTCTCGTACCCCATTCATTTTGAAACCGTCTACCTTTCCGTCTGTATTTGTTAAACTCCTGCATGCTTCTTGCTTTTCGGATTTCCTTTGTACATCTCCCTCTCCCTGTCTCCAATTCTTAATTCTTTGCTCTCTGTGTTGTACCACATGGCTTTTCATGTTTTCTGTCTGCATTGCTCTCTTTCTCTCTCCTTGTCCCTATTTGTCACTTCTTCCCTTAGTTTCCTTTCCCCAATCCCTTTGATGTTCTTCACCATCCTTTGCCTTGTCTGTAGCTTGTTGTCCTGCAGGTCCCTTCCACTTCTCTTGCTTCGTGCCTCTCTGATTCCTCCTCTCTGACCAGATTTTTCTTCTAACTCTTAGCTCTCTCTCCTCCGTTATCCTGCTCCATGTTCACAGGGTCCGGTTTCTCAGCGCCCCATCTGCCACCTCTTCCCTGTGTCCCGCTGTTTCTTCCTCCCTCTGACCCTTTCCTAGCTCCCCCTCCGCCCTGTTGCGGTGGGGCAGGAGCCCTGTAGCCAACGACCTCACCGCTGCCATTTCTTCCAGGCATTAAAGAACAAACTTCTGCTGCCTCCTCTGTGCCCCAGGGTGCTGTGGAGGAAGGGCAGCAGAGCCGGCGGGGTTCTGTGCTGCGGAGCTTTGCCCACGGCCCTTGTTCCCAGCGGGATCAGGTCGGGCAGCCCCGGGAACGGCCGGTGGGGCCACAAGGTGCGCCCGAGCAGCGGCGCTCGGTGCCGCCCTCCGGTTTGAAGGAGGGCAATCGATTGATCATTTCGTGCTGAAGTTGATTGAAGCTGCTGGCGCCCTCCAGCCTGTGACGGACGCGCGGAGCCGGCCTTTAGGACCCCTCTGCGGGGCGGAGTCTCCCGCTTTTTCCTGCGAAACCTTCCACAGGCGGGGAGGGGCGGGGCCTGGCCTGGACA
>VZRI01004362.1:167957-180500 GCA_013397515.1 Upupa epops | reverse complement strand
ACTGGAGGAACCTCCTGGACTGGGGATGGTTGGCTGAGTATGTCTTCCAGCAAATATCAAAGGAGTTAAAATCTCTCTTGAGAACCAGGGCCTGTAGCTGTGAGGCTGTTTTCATTTGCCTGTAGAAGACCTCATCAACTTCCTCATTCTGATCTGTGGGTGGCCTGTAATAGACACCCAGGACACTGTCACGCATGCCATCCTGCCCCTTGATCTGCAACCACAAACTCTCAGTTGTCTTTTCATCCGCCCCTCAACAAAATACATTTGAGTTGCTCTCTCACATATAGGCAACTCCACCACCTCACCTCGCTGATCTGTCCCTCCTGGAAAGGACATAGCCTGCCCAGACCCATTTCNTTCAGTCACGCGAGCTGTCCCAGCAGGTCTTTGTAATTGCCACCAAAATAATGGAGAATGCAGGCATCGATCCTGCTACCTCTTGCATGCTAAGCAAGTGCTCTACCATTTGAGCTAATTCCCCTTCATGTACATAAATCTCTTTCCATTTTTCCAGCCCTTCAAAATCCAAATCCATGTTAGCATATTGTCACTTCTTCATTCTCATCCACTGTGACCCCTGATTAAGAAATAGGATGAAGGTACTGTTCATACACCTTACTGAAGTTGTGCCTCCAGAGAGAGTGTAGAACTCACCTTGTTTAGATGTTTATGAAGGACACAGTAGCCAATGTTTTTCCTCACGGGCAGCATAGAAAATTTGCATTTGGATCTTCCATACCACTGAACCTGATCTGTCTGTAACTCCTGCTTAGTGTTGTAGTGTCTGCAGGCTTGCTGAGGCTACACTTTTTTCAATCACTAAGATCATTAATGAAGGTGTTAAACAATTTTAGAGTCAGTATTGACCCCTAGGGCATACTGCTGGTGACTAGCTTGCAGATGAACTTTACAGTACTGATTGTAATCCTTTAAGCTTGGCACTTCAGTCAGTTTTAAGTCCACATTACTGTCTGCTTATCTAGTCCATACTTTATCAGTTTGTCAATGAGAATAGTATCTGAGAAAATGTTAAAATCTGTCTGAATCAGTCTCTCTGGTGCTATATACTCTACTAGTGTCTTATTTTACACTCTTTTTTTTTTAAAAGTGTAATATATAAAAAACAGAATTGAAACCCAGAAACTATATCTGGAGCTTGCTGACCCCAAAGGCATTAAAATTCATTGTATTGAATAAAAGTGAGTGCATTTTCCATAAGTTCAATAAAATCTGCTTTCACCTCTTTTTCTTAATCTCGATAGCCCAGAATTGAGTGTCCAAGCTCTGCTAAGATGCAGAAATAAAATGGTGTAGCACTAACTGTCTCTGTGATAGAAAGTCTATCAAATGCAAAACGTGGCACATTCATTAACTGAATCAAACCTTCATAAATTCAGTTATAGCACCTGTTTTTTTAAATACTCTTTAAAGATATGGACATATTTGTTCCTGAGTTTATACATCATCTGTGTATTATGACTCTCAAAGAAAGGCTACTAAGTGCAGATTTGGAGATTTTAAGTTTAGTATTTTAGAAGATCCAAATGCAAATTTTCTGTTCTGCTCCTGAGGCAAAGATTGGCTACTATATCCTTCATGCACTTCTAAATAAGGTGAATTCTACATTCTCTTTGGTGACACAACTGCAATAGGATGTATGAACAGTGCCTTCATCCTACTTCTTAGTCAGGGGTCACACTCGATCAGAATGTAGAAGCTAAAATATACTCTATATATTTCATGTGAATCTTTCCTAGATACAAAAATGGAGCATCTCCTTCAGTCATATTTTAAAATAATTGTAGTTAATATTTATTTCTTTTTAAAAATCTATGCCAACAACAACCAGAAGCAGAACCTGAGTATTTATCTCTAAAGTATTTTCTATATAATCTATACATTTCATTCTACAAATGTGGAATTTTAAACATAGCCCAATGTTTACTATTATGTTTACTGAAGATGTGTGTGCTTCCAAAAATCTATGTGCACTACATATTAAGCTGGCAATCAAGTTTGATTAAAACTGTTTTGAAATATATATGTAGAAAATAAGCTACAATCAATTCAGTACCATATTAATATCTTAAGTATTATTTAGTAAGCTATTTTATATTTTTATTAATGTACTATAAAACACATTTATATTATATCACATAGGTTTTCTTACAGAGGCTGCACCACAAAACACTTTGAACTCTATCTTAAAGGAAATTTTCTTTCAAATAAACAAGCACATAGAATTGAAGAGCCCTGCAATGATGCCGGATCATTCCCAACAGTGCTAATTAATAACTCAGTGAAGCAAAATATTATCATATAGGTTTAAAAACCAACCTTGACACATACAAACTCTATTTTCATTAATAAGGATAATGTTTTTATAAAATATAATATATAGAAATATATATGTATAAGAATATTTCAGGAATTCATAATTATATAATACCTGTTTAGTTTTTATAGAACAGTAGATCTAGTTTGTTAAAAATTCTAGATCTAGTTTTAACAAACTTGTTAAAAATGTTGTTTATTTTTCCTTTAATAGATTATTTAGTCTGTATCCCTAAATTTCTGTACTTGAAGAAAATATTATACCCAACACGAAGTAGAAAACAATAGGAAAATAATCATCAAGATATCTATACAGCTTAGAAGTTACAGCATCTTTTACTTCAAAGTTTTCAGTAGACATCTAATTTTTTTTCTTCTTCAATGACCTCATGCTCTGTTTCTGACTACTGGTCCTACAGTAATAATTTGTGTTGCTCCTCTGTACCTACCTGAAATAATTACAGTGTAATTATCCCTATCACCTGAGACATGAGGATGGAAGATGCCTACGGTTGGACGCAAGGAAGCCATAAAGACAAAAAAAATCAATGCCCTGCTTCTCACTATGAATAAATAAATTATTTTGGACTATATCTAGTCGAAGATAGTCATTCTCACATCCTGAGGGTGCAAGCATCTAAGTTTTCATTGTTTATGCTTGACAAATATTATAGAGTTCTATGTTAGGAGTGAATGCTGTTCTTACATTATGTCTTGCAAAAGGTAAACTCTGTAGCTCAAAATGACAAGAGATGTGGTGAACAGAAACTTACCCACAGCTGTAAAGCAGGAATTGTCACACTTCATGTGAGATTGTACGGTAGTACCTTAAATTAACCGACTCTCTCGGCTGCAAGTGCTATCCTTGATAGACTTCATGTTTCTTTAAAGATAAGAGTGATGTTTTCTAGTGAGTTCATTTATCCTGGATATGAGTTTGCTACTTTGAAATTTGAAGTTACCTGGCCTTAGGCTCTGAAAGATTGCTGGAGCAACTTCTGATGTTCAACTTGCAATTCCAAAATATTATGGCTCTGTAAACAGGAATGACAGTCTGTGACTTCCAGTTTCAGACTTCCAGCTCCTCCTTCTTCTTGACTTCACTAACAAATCTGTTGTTTGGAAAGGACACACTTTGATGTGCTAGGCATGGCAGCCATCATGTATTAGGAGCATGGTGAAGGGAGAAAGAGAGTGATACTTCAAAGATCAGCAAAAGGAAGGTTTCACCTGAATTCTACTGTCTATTGAAATGGATAAGAGTTTTTTGCCTCATTCATAGATTTAGAAATCAGAACAGTGGAATTGGAGGACTGATGTGGGAGGACATGTAACAGAGTACTGGACATTCAAATGCCTGCTGATGCTGAGGGACATGGACATGGACTGAGTGGATGCCACATTTCCATAAAGAGAAAATAGAGCTGAATGTTGAAGGTGCTGTAATTGTCATCAGGTATGTCATCAGTATTTCAATCCATACATCTCTCTCCCTTATTCCTTTTCCCTTTTCTCTTTGGGGTGGAACAGGGGTTAATAGATAGCATTTATCTAGTGGCCAGCCTAACTTTAACATATGACAGCCTGTAGTGACAGAACAAGGGGAAGTGGTTTTAAAATTAAAAGAGGGTAGATGTAAATTGGAGAGAAGGATGAAATTTACTCACATCATGGTGGTGAGTGACTAAAAGAGATTTTCCAGAGAACCTGTGGATGTCTCATCACTCTAAGTATTCAAAGTAATGTTGGACTGGGCTTTGAGCAACCTGATCTAATGTCATATGTTCCTGCTTATGGCAGGGTGCTGGAACTAGCTAGCACCTTTCCAGGACAAACAATTCTGTATTTTTATGATGATTGTTGTGAAATCAACCTTTCAGCCTTGAATATGTTCTGCTACACAATGAAGCCTAAGCCATTTGATGCCTATAGAGACTCAGTTCTGCTGTGTATGTTTGTAGAAGTTTAACTCCATCAAGAGTAAATACAGGGAAGATAAGAACCCCTTGATATAAATAGTGACTGACCAGGGGGTTTTAAAAATAACAATGGAAATAACAACAAAATTTGTATTTAAATCCTTCACTAGGTTTGATATTTATATTAATGAAATCTGAAAACACAAACAAAATGCTCATACAACTTTGGTGAAAGCAGATTGAAACTAGAATGGCAGAGCCTCTGCCAGTTTTTCAATTCCAGAATTCAAAATCCAAGTTCTATCCTGTGGTGTTTTTCTCAGTGAAATTTCTAAACTGCATACTTAGTGGGTTTAAATAGTGGGTTTAAATTTCTATGCCAGTCCAAACACTGAAGGATTTTTTTGCGACTATTGTCATACAGCAATGAAGCTTCAGTGTTGCCGTAATAGAGCTCTTATTAAAATTCAAGCCAACTACTTATCATTCAGTTCTTCAACTGGAAAACCATTAAACAATAAAGAGAAACATGAGCAGGAAGGAGGATCTATTCCAAATGCTCTTGTGTGATCTCCCTTGCCAGGGAAATGATTCTTTGGCCCCTGTGTTCTTGGCTTTCTAGTTCTTTGCAGCTTTCATTTCTATGCAATGAATAGTGTCTCACTGTGTCATGTGGAAATCATTGACATAAATGAAAAAATCGTGCTCTGTAATAATTATATATTTAAACACTTTAAAACTTATAAGAAAATGTATTAGTATCTGATATTAGTATTCTGCCGAAATTACTAATTTAGAATTCAGGATTTCTCCCCAGGTCTTGGACATCTCCCAGAAGAGAGGAAGAGAGATGGTGTGAAATGCTTACAACATATGCAAAGTTAATCAGACACTGATTTCCTTTGTATTTTAAATGCAAAATCCTGGAAGGCTCTTTATGTGACAACAGAAGCATCCGCAATTATAATAGGTTGTATCAACTTCCCTTCTCTTATACCAAAATATAAATTCCCTCTCCCAACCTTTTCCCCTTAAATATAACAAAATGCAAGAAAAACAATAAAAACACATTGCCAAGTGTATGAACAGATGATTCCACACTGCTCACATGCTGTTCAGAAAATCCTACTGGAACTACAGGATACTGAGATAAATATAGCAGTTGTCCAAACTATCAGTAAATTCTGATTATGTTCACTTCCTCTGTCACTGCTTAGATTCTGTCTGCTCCCTCCTTCCTTTCTGAAAGAGAGAAAGAAAGAGAAAGAGAAAAAGAGAAAGAAAGAGAGATAGAAAGGAAGGAAGGAAGGAGGGAGAGAGGGAAGGAAGGAAGGAAGGAAGGAAGGAAGGAAGGAAGGAAGGAAGGAAAGCAAAGCCCTTTTTTCATGTTCTCATCCTCCTACTTTAAAAGAAAAAAAATCCAAAAAGATCCCACTGAAACAAACAACAAAAACCCTAACAAACCCCTGACACACAAAGCTGCTCAAACTAACCCTAGCAAAAAAAAAATTCCCAAACAAAAGATTCAGACTAAACCTTTAGGAACAACTAATTATAATCTATATCAATTATCCAAACAAACACAAACAAAACAAACACAAAAATCAACAATAAAAAATACAATACTGAATCTCAGATGTGATTTTAAGCTAGAATTCAACATTTACGGCACCTAAGCACTTCAATTCTTTTTGAAAGAAGCCTGAAGACTGTAGAGATTTTTAGAGAATCTTTTTCCTGAACTTTATCACATACATGCCTGTCTAAGCTGAGAGGATAGCATTTTTTTTCTCAGTGAATCATGCCTATTAAGTTTTGTATATGAATATTGCTTGATCTTTTGCATCTTAGGCCCTGGAATTCCATGTATGCTATGACATTCTAATGTTGTCATAGAATAGCAAACATTAGATCTTATTATTTGAGACAGGGGAAGTCTACTATTAAACTTTCAAGCTGTATCTGGGAAAAAGAGTCAGACTATAGTAGGATGTACAAAAATGCCCCTGAGCAGACTCCAAGACTGCAGAGAATGAGACACTAAAGCATCAGTGGACTCTTCCCAGAGAACTTGGGTTACCAAGGACATCAGGACACAGAGAGACATTCAAAGGGTGAGCAGAAAGATGAGTAAAGAGACCAACACAATGATGCATCTGATAGAACAAATTATCTATCTGATAGACCAAATGGTTCAGAAAAACTGATGAAAACCTCTTTCAACAACCAACAGAAGCTTCACATTTTCAAATCTCAGTTCTAATAAAGAGTTGTAACTATACTAACATCTGCTGGAATCATAACATGATGACAGGGAAATCTCTTAAGAAAATTTTCTGATGTAGCTGACTGATAAACCAAGTAGAGGAACTGCTAAGCTGCACTTTTACTCACAAATAAATATAGTATGTTCAGTGTATGAAGATTGATGGTAGTCTTAGCAGCTTGAACTGTAGATCAAAACATAAGCAACAGGGTTAAGATTTTGCCTTTATCTTTACTGTTTTGTCCTCAGACCACCAAGGCTTATCTGAGTGCCGTATTGTAGGGGAATGAAGCATCATCTATGATAAAGGAAGATTCTATCAGTGACACAGAGTTGAAATGAACATTCAAAATACTTGGAACAAGATGGGCTATATTCCAGGGTTGTGACAAAGCTAACAAATACCACTGAATGAAAAAGTTTTGTGACATCTTTTAGTCATGGAGAGTGGAGGAGGTTCCCGCTGTACTCTGCACTATACCCCCCCCCATACTCAGCACTAGTGAGACCTCATCTTGAGTACTGTGTCTGGTTTAAGGAACATTAGTATAAGAAGGATAATGAGGTGCTGAAGCATTTCCCAAGAATAGTCACAAGGCTATCGAAGGGCCTGGAGGACAAGTATTTATGAACTGCCATTGTTTATACTGGAGAAAAGAAGGTGGAGAGGAAAAAGAAGGCTGGAAGGAGATTATAGAGGGGAGAGGGTAAGTCTTTTCTCCCAAGTCTCTAGTAGTAGAACAAGAGGAACAGCCAGGGGAGGTTTAGTTCACACATTAGGAAAAATTTCGTCCCTGAAAGAGTGGTCAGTTATTAAAACAGGCTGTCCAGGGGGATGGATGATGGTGTCACTGTCCCTGGAGGAGTTCAAAAAATATGTAGATGTGGCATATGGTTCAGTGGGCATGGTAGAATAGTTTTGATTATTTGTCTTCATGATCTTGGAGGTCTCTTCCAACCATACTGATTCTATGACTGTATGATTGGAATTATGCAAATACCATACCTATCTCAGTGATACGAGAAGCTACAGTCTGGTCAGCCTAACCTTAGACCATAGGAAAGTGATTGAGAAAGGATATGAAGCAATTCTGGACAATAAGATTGGAATTAGCAAAGTGAAATCATATGTGACAAACCAGATAGCTTTCAGTGGTAAGTCAATTACTTTTGTGTACAAAAGAAGAGAAAGGGATCTTGTATACTCTGGCTTAGTAAGGCTTTCAACAAGGTCTCCTTTACAAGTTTTATAGTCTAAGTGATGAAATATGAAAACTGGTTGTGAAAAAGTTGGGGGGGGGGGAGGGTGGTGAGTACAAAATCAGTCAATTGTTCTCATGGGTCAATAATGAGTTCAATACAATTTCATGTCTTTCTAAACAACCTGAACAGTGAAATCTTGCATACTTCTAGCACATTTGAGGAAGAAAAAAACCTAATTAGTCTGTATACTGAAGAACAGGACTACTACTAAGAAAGAGCTGATAGAATCTTCATGAATTTCAACAAAGCAAATGCAATGTCCTGCACATGGGGAGCAATAAACTCATGCAAAAATAAGTAACTTTTCAGGGGAAGAAATGGTGGGTCTTGTGGGCCTAGCTGAACATTAGCAGTGTTCTCCTGCAACCAAAGATGGCTACACATATCCTGGTTGAGGTACTTCCTCTGGAGGTAGACTACTTGAATAGACTTTATAGCTAGGTAACTTTAACTGTCAGAACAATTATTTAAATCATGTAAATCTTAATAAACTTTCCTACTGCTGTTGTTTGGATATCTGGCAATCTTTATCTTGAGGAATTGAAGTGACGATTATTTTATGCCTTTCTGCCACAAGCATGATTAAGTTTGATTGCAGTCTGTTTACTGTCGCAAGTTTTTTATGTTTTACATCTAAGCAAAATATAAATGATGTTTCACAGAGAGAAAAAAAAAAAGAAATAAATATATTCCTGAAGCCCAAGGAGTATAATTTTAGATGCTACTAAGGACCTGCTGCTAAAATGTAAGAGATATTAAGTGTTCATGAAAAAAGAGAAGAGAGAGCACAAAGTCCCATTTAAAGGCTGAGTGTAAAGCAGTGACATAGGGATTGTTACATCCTTTTTGCAAAATTAATTCATTAAAACTTAGTGTTTTATTAGCTAATGAAATAATACATCTACTCCATTAATTTAAAACTCTTTTTATTGAATCATTAATATTAGCATATATAGCTGACTTTTCTGCTCTCTGGAATGTCATGGAAGAGTCATAGCACTCTTATTTCAGTAAATACATGCTGCGTTCTGTACAAAGCATAAAAGATGTAGAAATACTAGCATAATCTATCAGTGAGGGAGAATGTAATTATATCAGAGTAGGGGACAAATCTTCCTTTCAGTGTTGCTATATGAATCCGAAAGAAAAGCCCTACTGAGGTTTGTATTTCAAACTATTAACCTACTGCCATTCTTAATTTCATAAATGATGCTTCTGTGCTATGGAATACTTGCTATATGTAGTATATGCATTCTGCTAGCTGCACTCCTTCATCCAAAGTGTTTACTGCAAGGGAATTTAAACTCATGACTTCTATCTGTCTATCTATTCTTTAAATCCTAGATCATCCTGTTTTCAGCTAGAATAGAACTAGTTTTCTTTCTTGCTAGCTAGGATAATGCTGTAATTTGGAGTCAGTGATTGATATGAGGGGAATGTTGAAGCACTAGTGAGGGTTTCAGTTGCTAAGAAATGAAGGGCTTTTCATATTTCCTTGTTTTGCTAGCATGCAAGTGTACCAGGAGTCTAGAGCAAGTCTAGCCAGCGTAGCCTATCAAAGCTAGCTATAAGGACGTTTCTTATCATAAGATGTCATGCTTATTTCATAAACTGAGGGCCATTGTCTCAGAGGAGCCAATCACTATTTGGGCATCAGTAATTGGACGGAGAACACAGGTGCTCTGCATAACTTGTCTTTTCCTGGGTTTTCTTTCTCTCTGTTACATTCCTTTTCATTACTAATGTCATTGTTATTACTACAGTTATTAAACTGTTCCTAATTAATCTACAAGTATTGATGTTTCCCAATTTTCTTCCCCTTCTCATGTAGAAGGAGGATCAGTGAGAGGCAGCATGGTATTTAGTTACTAGCTGGAGTTAAACTCAGCGACTCATTATCAATAGTGCACGGTCAAGCTGGTTAAGTGGTGTTCCATGGGGGTCAGTACTGGGTCCAGATTTGATCAACATTTTCATGGAGGAAATGGACAAGGGGAGAGAGTATATCTTCAGCAGGTTTGTTGGTGATACAGAGCTGGGAGGAATGGCTGACACACCAGAGGACTCTGTTGCCATTCACTGTGACATGACAGGCTAGAGTTGGGCAAAGAGAACCTAATGAGATTTAATAGGAGCAAGTGTAAGGTTC
Source organism: Upupa epops (assembly GCA_013397515.1). Classification (NCBI taxonomy): domain Eukaryota; kingdom Metazoa; phylum Chordata; class Aves; order Bucerotiformes; family Upupidae; genus Upupa; species Upupa epops. Next base: position 170,566 of record VZRI01004362.1, on the reverse strand, counting down.
TACACCTGGGGAGGAACATGCATCAGTATAAGTCGGGGGCAGACCTGTTGCCCTACTCCTCTGCTCTGCCCTGCTGAGGCCACATGTGGAGTACACAATACACATGTTTTATTGAAGTGATAAAGACAGCAAAGGTTAAAAGGTTAGCTGCTTTAGAGTTGAGGCTGGGACAACCATTAAATGAATAACAGATGCTATCTATTAGTCCCTCTTCCCTCCACCAAAAGGGAAGAAAAAGGCAATAAGGGAGAGAGAATTACATATTGCAAGAGAAAATTACAGCAGCTTTAATGAGAATAATGATAATATAAATTTATACAAAACAAATACCAAAGGGAGCACCCTGCTTGCAATTAGATCAGCATCACCATTGATGCAGACATTGTGGAAGTCCCAGACTGGACTCAGCAGCAGCCCAAAACAAGACACAGGGTCTTGATTCAGGAATGTACAGACTAGAATTGACAGCAGAACAGACAGAGTCCTCCTTGGACACAAGCCATCAAACAACAAGCCATCAAAGAGAGCGTAAAATAGCAAAACTAGAGGGCTGACCCCTGAGGTCACTCATCACATAATGAATGGGATGTATATGGGTTGGTATAGTTTAATGTCACCTGTCCTGTCCACTCTTCCCCACAGGTGTAGTCTCTTACTGAACCCCAAATGTTAGACAGAATAATAGTAGTGACCTTGGACTTCCATAGGAGCAAGTCTAAGCAAAAGCATTCTGCATATTGACCCCTGTTAGTAACCATAAATATAAAGCATTATCACTTGTACAAACAGACATCATTTAGACAAATATTTTTCATGAGGGACTCTAGTAATAGGACAAGGGAAAATGGTCTCAGGCTAAAAAAAGTGTAGATTTAGGTTAGATCTTAAGAAGAAATCCCTCACTATTGGGGTGGTGAGGCACTGAAACAGCTTGCCCAGGTAGGTTGTGGATGCCCACACCGTGTAAGTGTTCAAGTTTGGGTTGGATGGGGCTCTGGGCTATTTGGTTTAGTGACAGGCATCCCTCCCCATAATAAGGGTGTTGGAACTGACATCCCTTCCAACCTAAGCCATTCTATGATTCTGTAAACAGAATCTGTTTTTTCTCTTCTAAATCAAAATACGACAGAGGTATTGATAGAAACGAATCCTGGGAATGCTCTATATAAATGTACAAGTGAGAGTGATTGTTTTGGGGCTTTTTTTTAGGGAGTGAAAGAATATTTTGGTCTTTGCCATTCACAGTTCTAAGATACCCATTTTGACTGCAGTGAATTTTAAAGTTGAAAAAACTTTTGGACACATTTATTTCATAGTATGTCTGTGGGAAAATGCCCTGATCCTTCCCTCATGTGGATTACTACCCTATAGATTCCTTCCAGTATTTCCTTTGGTACACTAGAAATGTATGTAATGTCTGATGGATAAATGTATTTTAACACTTTGCTCCAACTATTTCAAAGAGACTGACAGTAAATCTGCTTGTTTGTGCAACTAAAAATATCCTCCAGCAGAATGGGAAAATTAGTTTTATATTTTCTATTCTATTACTGTCAGTGCACTCAGTAACTATTTCTGTGTCTGTCTTCAAGAAAGCTTTGTTTCAATAGAAATTTGAACTTATGTGTCACAAAACTTGATTAATAAAGCCATAATTCAGAAGAATAAATTTGGCAAGTTTTAAGTCATGTCTATGGAAAATGAACTAGTTGTGTCAATAAAATGAGGGTTTCCTACCTTTAGGTAGTGGTCGAGGCTAAAACATGAAATGTGAAATTACCCTTACTGTATTTGGGAGTAAGAAACCTCTTTGTGAGAATCATAGACATGCGCTAGCAGACTGTTAGATGATAATGTATATCCCTGTAGCATAAATCAAATATAACTGAAGTATTTATAAGAAAATAATAATATAGCATACAAATAGCATAGTAAAACCACATACCGGAGAACATAGATTAACTTCACATATAAATGAAATTGGTTTTATACTCAAGAAACCATACTCCTCATCAGAGTAATCCAGAACCTACACATCAGTGTCCTAGAAGTTTTCTCTGCTTTTAGCAGATATGTTATACCTTTATAAATACATTAACTGAGCAAACTGCAAAGCAGTGTTTTTTCATCCTAAGACAAGTGAGAGAACTGACTTTTGATTCTTACTTTAAAATTATAGCAACCTGAAAGCTAAAGGGTTATTTCTCCTTTAAAATTACCAAATCTTCTATTTATTTATTCATTTTAGGCAAAAGATGTTTTATTTCCCTTTTAAACCATTAAGAATAATCATATGATTTACTTGTGATTTGATTTTGATTAATACTAAAAGAGAATACAGGTGAAAGTAACAAACATTCAGATAGTTACAACATGACATTGCATAGTCTTTTCTATGATTCTACAATAATTTATCTCACTCTGTCTTATAGATTTAACTAGGGTTAAATGAAACATTTTTCTTCATTGATCTATTAAAAGAACAGATAATTTAAATAGTGCTTATTTTTCAATTTTACTTTATATAAAGTCAAGGATGGTTTATGTGAACACAAATTTAATCTCAGTAATTTTTTATCTCTCAGTAATCAGTTATTTAAAGGTGGTCA
>VZRI01004362.1:121692-167717 GCA_013397515.1 Upupa epops | reverse complement strand
AGGAAAAACCTGCATTATTCAACTTCAAAGCAAAAACAACAACAACAAAAAAACCCCAAACAACTCGTAAATTACAATATAAAAACTAGAAACCATAGCTATCCTGGTAGAAAAATTATTGGTCAGTTTTTTGTCACATTGTAAGAGGCTGACAATGAGAAGCATCATGCTTTAAAGATGAATTTGCTTCTCTGACTTATTTAAATACAGTTTTACATTTAATCTCTTTTAGTCATTTATGTGCATAAAGTATGAACTTCAGTTACTACCAGTTCTATTAGTAAGAGTAAACAGGTTGCATGAATTTCTGTCTATTCTTTATTATTCTTGGTATGGTTGTTTAATCACTTGAGAAATACATGCATCACAAAGAAACTCATGATATTCTCATGTTTTTTTTAGTTTCACTTACTTATCTCCTTAGGACCAGTCTGTATATTGATGAAGAAGGTCAATAAACCTATTCATAGAATATCTCAAAGTATAAAGAAATTATAGATAAAAAGCTCTAATTCCTCACTGATTCTATTTAACCTTTTCTTCCACTTTTCTGATAAAACATGAAGAAATTTATTTAAAAGAAGTACTAAGTACTATGGTTCATCCAGATAATTTCATTACTGTTTTTCTATGTTATGTTTCATGGGAAATTCTCGAACTTTACATTACTCCTTAATGTGCAATAACCCAGTAAAGGTACTGTGATATTTTCTAGGCCCTTGGAGAAACAGAGGGAATTAAACAATATTTTAAAAATTATTTTGTTTTGTTCTGTAATATCTTGTTAGGTTGATAAAGAAGACTTTTAATGTAAGTGTTCTAGTAGTGTAATCAGTTAATCTCTTGTAAAAATATCAAATATATATTTTTTTGTCCTTCTATTTCATGGCCAAAGAAGAAGCAATAGTACATTTGAAAAAGAAAAAAGTCTAATATCCTAAACGTGTTGGTGCAACAGAAAGAACAACTCATCAGATTAAGTGATGCTGTTTAAGTGCCATGTGTATTGATTAATTATCTTGTACTGTCTTAGAATTTGTATATAATTTATAACATTATACTAGTTTCTACATATTATGACAGACAACCACTTGTAAAGCTAGAAAGGTAATATTATTTTTTTCTGACTGACTATTGTAGATCACATAATTTCTATTACATTTATTGCCAAAACTGTGTTTAGGCTTAAAATCCCTTTTGAGAGAGAACCCAGTCTTGGCTTGAAGATTTCGGTAAAGGACTTCCCATTTGTAACTGGTGAAAAATGCATTCATTACTTAGAAGAAAACAATTTTTGTGAATATGCTTGACTTATGACTTACTATCTAACTGTCTGGGGTTTTTTGAAAGTTATATGTCTTTCTACCAATAACCTGAAAAACTCATTATTTCATTTTGAATGATTAACTTACGTATTCTATACGAAAAATTGTTTCCAGGAAGACTTAGCTTGATTGCAGGCTAGTTTTGGTTTATGCTTTAAACACTATAATTTGAGAATTCTAAATAATTTATGTGCTTTATATTTTCATTATATGGGTTTGCATCCATTTGAACCCAGCAAGGATACCTATGCTGTATTTGAAACTGAAGGTGAGTTTTGGAGGAAGAAGTGACGTGCAACTTCTCTCCTACTTGTGGCCCAATTAGCCAAGACTCCAACTCCTGCTGGGCTTGACAGCTTGGAGCAGCCACTCCAAAACTGAAGCTTACCTTACATATGAAGACAAAACAAGAGACGATATTTCAAGGAAGCCAAGAACTTTGTTGTCTAAATAGTCAAATTTAGTTTCAGAACTACTTTGTGGGTTTGATGTGACTGCTAGGCTTCCGATAAGATAAATAAAGGAGTCTCTGATGTCCAAAAAATGTCCAAATAACCAAACAAATGGCCTAAATTACTTTTGTTATGTACTGAACACTGTGAAAAGAGCCTGTGAAGAAGCATGCTACTTCATGAGGGAAGGCTAGATGGGAACCAAAAGTGAAACAATGTGGACAGAGCAGTGTTCTCACTCGTAAGGCATCAAGAAAATAAGTCAGCAAATGCAGGTCAAGATTGAGTCCAGAGGCCGATATCTGTGTCTAAGTTCAGTGATCACCTGTCAAGACAGAAAACCATGTCAGAAGGTCAGGATCAGGGTTGAGAGTTTGCAAGACCAAGCATTGACATATCTGTGGCACACCTGCAATATAGCACAAATGTGTCCTCAAAGGAGAAGTCAGCCTCAAGCAGCTCCAAAAGGAGAGTCAAGCCCTTCTAGCTTTATTTGGTTTTGTGGTGAGTTGAGGTTTTTTCATAAGAGCTCTTTTCTGAAAATAGGCTGGCTTTGGGGTCAGCCAGCAAAACAGCTAGAAAGAGTTGGTGCACTCATGATCCTGGCAAGTGTTCATAAATCCAATCAAATTGAGACAGAAGTTTAATTTCACCAGAAACTCAGGCAGCCATATAGGTTATTGAGCTTCAGTGTTGCCTCAGTTACTAGCAACTTAACTCGTTGAGTTCAACTGATATTACTCAGAATATGTGAAAAATGTGAAAGAAACTAAAGAATCATATGGGATTAGTACGGTTAGCATTTCAGTAGTAATCTTTTCCTTATACAAAGAAGATTGACAAGTCTTTACCAGAGAAAGTTGTAAATTCACTAGGCTCTGCTTTGCTTCTAAACAGCAGTAGGATTAAATCACTTTTTTTAATAAGCCAATATGTTTTTATTTAATATTTGTAGCAGTTCTATAAAGCATACCTGATGTGAGAAGCAGGTACTGAAACTAACATGTTTTCTCCATCAGAACTCAACCCTGGAGCCACCACTCCTTTATTTTCAATGATAACCTATTTATGGAGATTGCTAATATAGTATTTTGACTGATATTAATAAAATACCATCTGGAATTTAGAACCAGTACTACATCCAAGAGCATCCTCACTACCCATCACCATGCAAAAGAGATTATACAAATATTAGTGCTTTGTATTTATACACTGCAGACTTCATTAGTTTGTTCCCAATCTTCAGGGTCCTAAAACAATTAGAATTTGTTTAGGCAGTACTTCTCTCATGTGTTTTGTGAGATAATCTAAGATCAGTAGGGATACGTAGATAAGCATAAATAATTGCTCTGGGGCAGACATTCTCTGAAGCAAGCTTTGTAATGTTAAATTGCTTGTCCTGTAGGCAAGTTGGAACTGAGTCTTAGTTCCTTTTTCACAAGTCACCAAATCACATTTTCAACAGCTTTTAACCAGTGTAAGACCACAGTTATCCAGGCTTCAGTTAAAACTCTTAGTTGTGGTATATGTGTTTTGGGCTAATAAGGAGTATATAAATTTTCCACTCTTGTATTAGCACATGCTTTCTTGTCATAGTTATGGTACCTGAGAAAAAATAATTCTCTGCTAATCCCAACAGTAGTCTAGTGCTGTTGACCGGCAGATTTTTTTTCACTTGTTGCTTCAAAGTGTCGTTACTAGTGGTGAATAGCACTCTTCATAAAAGGATAATAGCTGCTTATGTGTATAATGATAACTGGCTGCAGCTATTTTTAGATTAGTTGCCTTTTGTCTGCCATAGGTTTATCTTTTTCTTTCAGGTAGGTGTATGTGCCCTTTTCTGTAATGCATCCTTTTCAGAATGCACCAAACACATTGCGTAATTGGCATACGTTTCCCTCAGCAGGAGTAACAGTGAGGACAAAATTTGGTAGGCAAATAGAAATTGAATAAGTCATGAAATACTGCTTTTTGAAATGAGTAGTATAAAATAAATAGTCAGAAATGTTATATTTCTCAAGTTATGCATTGTATTCCATTAAGAGTAAGGGCAATACAAACATATCTTCTGTAATTTTTAATATAGGTTACAAAAACCCAAATCGGGTTACAAAGAGAAAAGAACACAATCTGTTCTGTGTATTGCACATAAAAGTGATATTTGAAATTCATTCTTCCACAGCTGCTTCTGTTCAATAAAATGGTTATTTTTGCTTATTCTGAAGATTCTTCTATCAAAGATTCATCTATCTCTTTTGACATTTCCTAGCCTGACATTTCAAACTCAAATTATGGTTCATGATTATTTATTTGGCTATTTCTATCACACTGGAAACTACAATGGCAATGGGCACACATGCTGATCACAGGTAAAATACATTGGTTCTAATAATTTTTATAATTTTTATGAAAAAATCCTACATATATAAAGAAGTAAATAATTTCTTGTTAGAAGAAAAAATGTATTTGTGAGTATGAGATTGTATCTAAACTAAAGCTTCAAAATGTATGATGGAATTATACATTAAACACTATTTAAAGACATGTAGGCATTAACTTGTGAGTAATTCCGTAGAATGGTTGCCTTGTTATATTTCAAATATCAGTAACATTTTATTATTCGTAAAAATCTATGTATGGTGATGAAGCAACTGGAAGTGTGTCTACAGCATGAAATTTGGCATTTCTCTAATTCTAAAGGAGTAATTTTTCAATGTCTGTTGTAATTTTATCTGTTATCTCAGAACAAACAAAAATTAATTTTACATCTCCCCTTCCTATTTTAAATTCCATATTTAGGTGGCAGAGACACATGAACTACCAAAACAATGCTTAAGTGTTACTTTAATTAATATGCCAAATCAGTTTAATTACAGTTTCTATAAATAATCTATGCAAAATACTTTCCTGAACAGAATGCACTTTTCCTTCTGTATGTGGCACATTTTAATACGTAAAAGCATTAGAACAGATGTTAGGTGCCTCCTAAACTTGTTTTCAGTTTTCTTTTATTTATATGTTAATGAGAATTTAATTACTTCATGAATACTTAAACAACCTGAGGGTGCCTGATATCATTAGCTTGAACATGACAAGCACCTCAAGTGACCACATGGGAAGACTAGAATTGCTTTTAGTTCACTTGGAGACTGAAAGATGGATTAATTTCACCTCCTGCTATGTTCTACCTGACACAAAAAAACTGAATAAGTGGTGGGCACTAATTCAGTCCCACTTCACTGTGACCAACAGTGTCTGAGGAAGGAATGTACATCAAACTGTATAAATGTTTCTTTTTTCAATTTTCTTCACTGTCCTTTAATAAATAATCTGGGAATGTTTTGCTACTACATCTTATTTCTTAATAGTTTTTGTAAGGCAAAATTGCTTTCTGTCATGTAAATTTCCTTGTTCAAAGCTTGTACAATTATGTACAACTTAGACATGCCCTACAGTGATTCAAATTATCCAAGATGGAAAGCAATACAGGAAATGCTTAACTATGTCTATCAAGAAACTTGTAATAAAAACATTGTTTGTGCGTCCTGGAAAGTAATAAATGGCAGCTGACTCTGACTTACAGAAATAATCAAGGAAAATGACTAAGAAACTGATACTCATGGAATAGTTTTTTTAACAGTAGCTCTATTTTCTGCATGCTGCAGTTTGGGTTATGCTGTAAGTTTGCTATAGGATAGTACATATTAAGAAAATAATATTTGTGCAGTATACACAATACCATTCTTACTTTATTCATATGGTCCTCTTATCATACACAGATGAAAAGAGAATGGTAATACTGTGAGCATTAAAAAGAAGAATGATAATAACAAAAAATTCCAAATGCTTTCTTTTCAGAACTGGGGGGACACATTTGTCCAGTCTGCTTAATCTTTTTGTGGAAGGAATTGATTTAATTTTTGCTTAGATACTGTAGATATTCTCTCTTGAATAAATTATATTTCTATAAATATTTCAAAGGAAAGCATGCCTGAAGTAATGCAGATGCTTTTAAAATGTATGTTATGATACAGTTTAACATCTCACAAAAAGAAAATTCTTACTGTATCATATGCCCCTTTGCATTTACTTATTAGTGTTCATGAAGTCAAAATATTAGCTAAGTCTGACAACAGAGTTGTGAATAAAACATTATAACCAAGTCACTATTGAGAAAGCTTTGTCTAATCTATTTTTTGTCATGGCTGAACAGAAAATTGAGAATAGCATATCAGTCTAACAAAAAAGTTTAATCAACTGTGACACAAAAGGGATGGGCAACACAATGTGCAAAGAATGATGGTTACCAGATCAAGAGAGGTTCTTCTCCCCCTCTACTCTGCTCTAGTGAGATCGTATTTGGAGTATTGTGTCCAGTTCTGGGCTCCTCAGGTCAAGAAGGACACAGAGCTGCTGGAGGGTGTCCAATGTAGAGCAACAAAGATGATGAAGGAAGTAGAGCACCTCCCGCATAAGGAAAGGCAGAAGTTGCTGGCTCTCTTGAGCTTGGAGAAGAGGAGGCTGAGGGGTGACCTCATTAATGTCTACAAATATGTGAGGGGTGGGTGTCAGGAGGATGGAGCCAGGCTCTTCTCAAGGTCATCTGGTGATAGGAGAAGGGGTAGTGGGTTCGAGCTGGAACATAGGAGGTTCCATATAAATATCAGAAGGAACTTCTTCCCAGTGAGGGTAATGGAGCATTGGAACAAGCTGCCCAGGGGGGTTGTGGAGTCTCCTTCTCCGGAGATGTTCAAGGACCTCCTCGATGTGTTCCTGTGCGACTTGGTCTATGTGATCCTTCTGTGGCAGGGGCACTGGACTCAATGATCTTTCAAGGTCCCTTCCAATCCCTAATCATTCTATGATTCTATGATGAATGATGATCTTACAAATAAAAGAATGCAAATATTTTCCAAAATTTTAGCTCTTACCTAAGGAGGTTATATTTGTCAGGACAGCATTAAAGCAGCAGGTTTCTCTCTGACTTTTCCAGCTTTCTAAACATAATATTGTCTTTTAATTCCAGTGCCTGAAAAACAATAATATCACTGCAATCACTTGTACATATAGCAGAGAACCCTTTTCCAGGTAGATCATTTACATTAAAATCTGTTCATTTTCTGAGTTAAAAGGTGTTATATGTAGACAGAGACTACAGATTCCTATATGTATGTCTAATACACAGAACCCAAAAAACTTTCCAACCACTTCCAATAAATCAGTGGCACACTATGTGATCCTTGACACCTGAGTAAACTGCCGGGGTTGGCTTCTCAACTCATGCTCCAGACACATCACTATGTCTGTGTGTGCATGTGTGAACCATGTGAAAGAATAGTTGGATATACTGTGCTGTTGTTACAAATAATAACAACTGGATAAACTCAATAACAGTTTAATTATAATACATGTAGTAGAGACAGTGTTTCTGATCTATTACTTCACTCACCAAATTTCACTCTTAGAAATCAATTTATACCAAGCTGCCAGCAAGCAGCAATAATAGGCTGCTTCAAAAGAGATGGGGAACCAGGAGCAAAGGAAGTTAAGCAAGGCAGTGCCCTCAGTGACAGGAACAAGGACCCACTGCACCTGAACAACAAAAACAGATTATGCGTGGTGCTGGTAACTGCAGTCAGCCAAAAGCTGACAACAGGCTCAGTGCTGGGTCCAAGGGTTGTGTAAGGATCCCTATAAGGATGCCAATCAGTAAAGATACAAGGTCAAGGCACTTTCGTGGTTGAAATATTGATTAGGTAACAAGCAAGTGGAAGAGACTAACTCTGGAAAAAACTTGCAAAAGAGATGGGTCCAATGGTGAGACTTCCCACAGCTATTTGCTGGGTGGAAGTGTTGATATGCTTGAAGGTAGGAAGACTATACAGACGCATCTACATCAGCACATGCAAAAGCAAAAAAGCCATAGCATCACATAAAATAAGAAACTAGTTTTAGCATACTGGAAAGCTCACTTAAAATTCTGCATGAGAGAGATTTGACCATTCTATACCTCACAGGAACGGAAATCTAAGCAGTGTGAAAATTAGAACCTCTGCACTACTTGGCCTGCAAAATAGGGCTCACTCTCAGAAAAACACCATTATCTAGCCTGTAGATTATGCCTTTGTATTGCCGGGGAAGAATGTAAAATACAAGTAAAATATCTTTCAGAAAAAGGATTCAAATTTCACCCAAATAACCAAACAACTGCATCTTTAAATAAAGAATTAGAATAGCCAGACCAAAGAGAGAAATTCTGCAAATAAAAACATTCTTTTACAATATCTACAGAATGACTACTTTCATCAAACCAAGAACATGTGTTTATAAAGTGCTCACCACTTCTACTTACTATGCAACACACAGTATTTCAAGAGCCATTGTTGTTTCTATTTGCACTCAGGCTGGGTGTTTAGTAGAGATTTGAAACTTCAAAGTCTTGTCCTTTTAAAGTGCAAAAATATAATACTACAGGCAAAATTATGTTGGCAGGATTTGTTTGATCAGTGCTTATCAGCCAGAATTTCCAACAATCAATGCGGAGAAATAAGTACTCGAGGGACAGTATAGCTGCCAAAGCAGAGGTTAGCGGAATCATTTTAAAATCCCAGTTTCCTAGCAGTCCTCATACTATACTTTATGAGTCACCCGTGTACTTCAAAAGTTTATTTTAATTATACATAGCCCTATCAAGAGGTCATTGATACCATAGGATATATCAAATGGCACTAACCGCTTATGTTTAGACAACTAGAAAAGATCAAGTTGCCTATAAATATTCAGCCAACCGAGGGAAAACTTGCAGTTTCCTCACTCATTTAGACTTTGAATGATACATGAACAGTCTGTGTGCTACAAGCTCAGCTACTTTTAAGAAGCAAGTCAGGTGCACAAATAATATTACTCCTGTGACTATAAGGCAAACACCAGGTGCACAGCCTTTGCCTTAGGTCAGCATAGGTGGCATCCCAAAACTTACCAAAACCTGTCCCTTCTGGGGAAATGAAAATAAGAATAAACTTATCTGCCCCTGGAGTTAGTGTTTAAGGTTTTTCTCACAAATTAAGTGTTTTGTAGAGATAAAATTTATACTTAGTTACTTACAATTACATTAAACGTGTGTGTGAGAATGTGGTCAAAACACTGTTCTGTCTGCAGTTACTAAAACCAAAGCCCTTTGTGTTGTAATTCCTGAGAATCTGTACAAAACATTTCTGTGCAGCCTTCACAGTGCTTCACATCCTTCCTTTGCCATGGAAACACCATCCACCAGGCCTTAGCACCAGGCTTTTTACATGAGAACACAGACCAGTAGATCTTCACCCAGTTCCTGTGTTTGCTTCGGCCACTAGACATTCATTGCCAGTACTGATCTTTGCAATTTGTCAAAAAGTCTTGAGATGTGCAGGTTTCCTACTGCTGACAGAATCCTTACAGAAACAGTCCATTACCTATGATTACAGGGTACATCAAATCACCCATGTTTACAAGAAGGAAAGCTATGGCTAAGTGTCATTTTAACAGAACCATGTGTTTGCTGTGCGGGAGTCTTGTGAAACTTTGGTTATGTCAAGCTGACACTTGTTTTCCTCTCTCTCCTATTTCTTCAGTCATTCTTTACAAAAACTCATATGTTATATTCAAATCAATTTCACTTTCTGTTACTCCTTGCTTCTGGTCTAGAGAACTGTTTGTTTCCCTTAGAGTCATCAGTGATCGGAAGGGACCTGGAAAGATCATCCAGTCCAATCCCCTTGCCACAGCAGGATCACCTAGATCAAGTCCAGGCAGTCAGGAGACTTCACAACCCCCCCAGGCAGCCCTTTGCAGTGCCCCATCACACTCTCTGGGAAGAAGTTATAGAATTGGTCTGGGTTGAAAGGCACCAAAGGATCATATAGTCCCAACCCCCTTGCCAGGGGCAGGGACACCCCACCCTAGATCAGGCTGGCCAGAGCCTCATTCAGCCTAGCCTTAAACACCTCCAGGGACGCGGCCCCAATCACAAAAGAAAATGAAAAATCCATTCAGTTGAAAAAGTCTCCAGATTTTATCTAATTGCAGGTGCTCATGGTCTTCACAATGGTCTCTTTCTATAACAATGTCTGTATGAGGGAAGAGACAAACGCCGAACAGGCAACTTTTAGGCACATTTAGGAATTAGACTAACCCAAAAGATGCTCACTGCAATTAGTTTTTACACTGGTACCCTTTGTACTCTTATTTACTGAAATAAATATTTACAGTATTGTGCCAGTTGGCTCCAGTTCCTGGGAATATGCCCTACGGATGCTTGTTAACATACATCACAACCTTGAAGCAGAAGACATGAGGAAGATTTTAGCATACAATATAATGAGGAAAGGGAAGGGAAAAGGGAAAAGGGAAACAGGAAAAGGTCAGCTGGAAGAGACCTAAAATGATTATCTAGTCCAATTTCTTGATCTCTTCAGAGCTGACGTAAAGACAAAACATGCTATGAAGGGCATTGATCAAATGCCTCTTCAGCACTTACAGGCTTGGGACATCAATCACCTCTCTAGGAAGTCTGTTTATACCCAAACTAATATTAACAAAATGTCATAGAGGCTTGAAATTCTATCCACTAAGTCAGAAAATCAGCTTTCTCTCAGTCTCCATAAATTTTATTTAGCTTCCATTCTTTGATCATCTACATAGCTGTCCAGTGGAATGCATTACTTTTGTTTCTTCCTCCTCCCTTCAGTCTGGAGGTTAGAATGCTTTCCTGTGAGCTAGAAGAAACAAGTCTGAAATTGTATTTTTGAATAGAACATGGAGAAGTTCTCTAAGCTAAACAGTAGAGCAACATTTCCTTTTCCTTTACATACTTCAATGCAATAAATTCTGCTAATTCTCCTGCTTGACTAGTTAGAGTATTTTGGATGCTGGATAAAGCAAGTTTAATCTAAGTTACATAAAACAGGCTATGACCAGGTCATGATATACATCCCTATAAATTCTGCTTTTGAAATATTGATATGCATCTATATCCGGAAGAACTAGGTAGATCAAAAATTTAACAAACCTAAAGCTATCTTTCACATGTATTGATGCTCAAAGTTATTAACCAGTGGGAAGATTCCTACAATGTTTACCTTAGTTTATCTACTTTCTGACAGTTCCTATTTTGGTGCTTATTTCAATAACATTATTGATTTAAGATCACAGTTGACAAGTACTTTCTTTCACCTTTTTTCATGCACTAAAATAACAAACAGACGTGTCAGCAGTTCCCAAATCATGTAACTGTACTTTATCCGTGATGATAGAATGCATGATGTTCTGTTTTCAAAATTAAAACTTGGCTTCTGCTTTTTGGAGTTTATGATAATTATATAAAGCATAATGACTTTAAAAGTAGTAAATATGCACCACTTATGTCATGTAAATATTAAGAGAATGTGGTTGACCAAGAACAAACAATTTCTTTGTGGTAATTACAATAGGTTTTGCACTGAGCTACTCTCCTTAAACACTACTACTAGCTACATTAGACTTTAGGTACTGAAGATTTTATTTCTGTAATACAGTGATTTCCTTTCATTTGAAATTGACATTGTTTAATATGCAATGAAAGTTCCCTGCTGTAAGAAATAACACTTTATATTACTTAAAATGGAAAAAAATGTAAATAATGCATAAATAAATTCACTATAGATTATTAATCTGTAAATAGCATACAGTCTCCAGCTTGACTAGGTGATCTTATAATGTCTGTGAACACAAAGCTCAAGGAACTGAAAATGAAAAAATAACGTAAGTACCTTCAAAAAATTAAGTCAACAGCAGCAAAGCCATCAGCTGAGAACAACATTTTCATGTGGCTGTAGAAGTTTTTTAATCTCAACTTCATACTTAGCACCAAAACATACAAAGCCCTTTGTGATGGCATATACATATTTATGTTTTCTTCATTGTCTCTCTAAATCACAGGAGGACAGTTTTGTCTGTCAGAAATATAATTTGTTCATCTTCTAGGAAAAAATGTAAGGTTAAAAAAATCTGTGCTGAATTTAGCTAAACTGTTTTGTTTTCTGGCTTTTGGAGTTTTCCTTAATCTCATATTTAAGACTATTCCTTTTGGAGAGACTGTGCACAGTAATAATCACTTTCCTCCAAGCACTGATGTCTGGTACAGCTTCCTTCAGTTATTCAATGTTGTTATGGTTGTGCAACAATGCTGTTATTTGTAATACTGATTTATTAGCATGTACATATTTTTTATTATATAATCATTATAGCCCTCAGCTCTGAAGTTTCACTAGTGACCTCTATTTTGTAGAAGTAGAACATTTCCTATTATTTATATTGAATCTCTTGAGCTGGACTATGAATTCAATATCTGACATTTTTGAAAGCCATAGCACTATCAAATGTTGTTGGGCTACACACAAGAATTTATTTGCATAGCTCTGGTATCCCTAATCATTAGTTAGACTCTACTTTTACCTTTGCAGCAGTGTTTATATCCACAGACAGATGATATATATAACAATATTTGACTTAAGGCGGTATGGTATTGCAATTCATACCTGTGATGTTCCATTAGAAATGAAAAAATAAGTAAAATCAGTTTATGGCCACTTTCAAAAGTAATGAAAAATAAATGAAGAAAAACAATGTCCATATGCCTGAAAGCTGAAGGGACTTTTGAAAAGAGAGATGTCTGTAACGTTTGTCAAAAATATGCTTACACTTGTTTGTGAGTATACCCATGTATACTTTAGCCCATAATCCGAGTTCTGTTTAGGTTATCTTTGTGCATTTTAAAAAGTGGGTGTGTATTTGTCTAGAGTAGGTCTAAGGCACAGCACTGTGCTGCCTACCAGACAACATTGTTCTCTTACCTTTACTTAAAGCCACATATGAGAAAAAGAAACTATGTAAGAAATCTTTGACCGAGTAGGAGGATTTTGGTACAGGACATCTAAGATCCTCATCTGACAGATGAATAGCTATGATAATTTGTTTCAAAAGTCTCTTTAATATTATATACTTGCATTACAGAGATAATACCAGCTTGTCAAACATCTAGCCTTAAGGATATGAGAGAGAAATATCTCATGACATGACCTGCTTACCCTCAGCGGTACCTGAGGTACCTAAGGCCATGCAAACATGATGAGAAACCAGGAAACAGTAACCTAAGATGAATGGATGAATTACCACAAGTAATAATTACTTGATTATTGAATCATAGAACGACTTATGTTGGAAGAGACCTCACAGATCATCTAGTTCTAGGTCCCATGTCATGAATTTGTTCCCAAGATATATATCTACCATTTTTTTAGCTTAAAAAAATTTACACAATCACTACAGTCTTGCATACAAAGTCCCTCTCCAGCTTTCCTGTAGTTCTCCTTCAGATATAAGAATGCTGCTAAAGACCCCCCAGAGCCTTCTCTTCTCCAGGTTGATTAGCTCAAATTACCTCAGCCTGGAGAGGTGCTCCAGGCTTCTGATCATCCTCATGGCCCTCCTCTGCACTCACTCCAAAATTGCCATGCCCTTCTTATATTGAGAACTCCAGAACTGGATGTAGTACTGGAGGTGGGGTCTCACCAGAGCAGAGTAGAGAGAGAATCTTATCTCTTGACCTGCTGGTCACAGTACTTTGGATACAGCTCTTGAACTTCTGGTTTGCACTCTGATATGGTCAGCTAATGTGAAGTTTCTCATCTACCAGCATGCCTAAGTCCTTTTTCCTTGGGACTGTTTGATTTTTCACCATCTAAAAGCATTGTGCCTGGGATTACCCAAACAAGTTGAAAGACCTCGCACTTAGAGTTTTTGAATCTCATGCAGTTTGCATATGTCCAGTTCTCAAGTCTATCAAAGTCCCTCTGGATGGCATCCCTTTCCTACAATTTACCAACCACACTACACAGCTTGATGCCATTGGCAAACTTGCTGAGGGTGCACTAAATGTCATTGCTCATATCACAAAGGAAGGTGTTAAAACAACCATTTGCAACCAATCTCCACTTGGACAACAAGCCATTGATCATAATTCTTTAAGTGCAACCATGCAGCCAATTCCTTATTCACCAAAGGTTCTATCTGTCAAAACCACGTTTCCCTACTTTAGAGACCAGAATGTAAAGCAGAACAGTATTAAATGTCTTGCACGAGTACGATAGATGATGTCAGTATTTACTGATATCCCCACTATCTCTTAAAATCACACAAAGCCTCTTTTTTGTCCATTTCATATAATGAGCCAAAAGGACATAGTGAGATGAAGGTTGTACACATTTTGGTCGAATAGGTACATGGATACAAGTAGGTCAATCAGATTATCTGGAGATGCACCTTCTCCAACAATTATGTCTCAAATATTCATCCTGCTTTGCATACAGGTTACAGATTCTACATTACAATAGAAACTGAGAAGAAAGCATTATTAGCCTGAGGACTACAAATGCTCCTAGTTGTTAGGATTTTCTGAATTTTTTTAGTAATGAAATTCAGAGTCACTTAATGAAAACCTGAAAGTCTATTTCCTAAGGCTCTTCAGAAGCTGGATGACATGCATACATACCTTCTGAGGCTGTAAGAGAAATTGAGAGATAATCCTGATGAGATGATAATAAATGGATCTGTCTGCATGTAATTCAAGTATAAAAATACATATGTTACATTGAAAATGCACTTTTCAGAAGATCTGAATGCCATACACCAATGAGTTTGCTGCTCTTTATTTTGCCTTCTGCCTTTGTTGAAAAAGGAAATTTGAGGGTATATTTTTACCATGTATTGTCTGAGTCTGATGAGTATATACAACTGTGTAAAGATGTTTATCCAGAGATGAATTGTGTGATCTCTGTAACTCAGTGATAGCTCTTAACACCTCTGCGCTGAATTTTCCATGTGTTTGCTCTTTGTCATCTAGATAGCAAAGTTCTTGAAAAGTCGCAAAAGGTAGAATTCCAAACAATGCATAAATACAGTGAGATGTAAAAAAGCAGAGCAAGAAAAAGACACATTTATACAGGTTAGTGTAGGCAAACAATGCTTCTTCCATGAGCCATGTGAGCTGGCTTTATATACACCAGTGTCATTCCAGAATCTTCACAATATTGTTGTGATAACAATTTTTTCTCTGTTAATAAACTCCTCCTCTCAGGAAGTAGACCGCTGTGCTAACACCACCACGTGGCTCCTGGGTTTTGGATAGCATATGCCCTGCCAGATTGGATTGTCGGCAGAGCGAGAGCATATAACACTGCACCTGCCCATGCAGACACAGTGTCTGCTTTTTAAATATTCCTATCTGTTCATTCTCACTGTGACTGAAGTTACCACTGAAGACTTCAGACAAATTGCACCGAAAGCTGTGGAAACTGAAAATGGATTTTGATATAAAGGTCTAAGTGAAAATTTTCAATTGTGCTTTAATTTTGAAATATTTTAAAATATTCTAGGAAATTATCCAAAGCTGCTTCAAACTGGAAAATTAGCAACAGAAAATTTTCACATACTGGCAAAATGTTTGAGAGACATAAATTGCACTGGTTAAAGAATATCTGTCTATACATTTCTTTTTGTGAATATTTGTACCACACTAATTAAAATTGTTTCTTCTTATCATCTTTCTCTTGGATTGTTCATTTTAGTGGGTAATATTTCACTTCTGTGATTTTTTTATACTTACATTAACAAGTGTTCCAATAGGATTAAAAGGTTCCATAAACACTTTCAAATCTTTGTACAAGGACTGAAGTCAAAGTTTTTATCTTAGGCATTTATCGAGGATAAAATGTGAGATCATTTTCATAGATATGCAGATATAGCTCATAAACAAAAGCCAGAGGTTTTGATGTGTAAAATAATGTTTTATTGGGTGGTATGGTGATTTTTTTTTTTAATATATTTTTCCACCAGATCCATTAGTTTCCAAGGAAACTACACTTTAACTGCTGCATAAGTTTTAGCTAAATGTAATATGTGTTACTTGAAAATTTGAAAAGGTACAATTAGCATGACTTTATATTTGAATTATTGATTCTTCCTGTTGTTTTCATAACAAAATATTGCATTAATTCACAGAAACTTAGAAATTACAGAATGATTTTATAAATCCCCTGGGTACATGCAAGACTTCTGCTGTAATATTTTTGTAAAAAGCATACTTAATTCTATGATGATTTTGCACTAGATATAATCATAAAGAAGAACTACTACAAGAAGAACTAACTTTTCTACTTTCCCAATGAAAGGAACTACTGGAGAGTGGTCCAGTCAAGGGCAGTGAAGATGACTGGGGGACAAGAACATCTCTCTTATAAGGGAAAGTTGAGAGATCTGTAACTGTTTAGCCTTGAGAAGACTGAGAAGAGCCCTTATCCATGTCTATAAATATCTGAAGGGTGAGTGTAAGGAGGATGGAGCCAAACTGTTTCCAGTAATGTCCAGTGGTAGGACAAGAGGCAACAGGCACAAGCTGGAGCAAAGGAACTTTTATTTAGATATGAGGAAACTTTAGAGTGCAGATGAAAAAGCACTTGAACAGACAGCCCAGAGAGGTTGTGGAATCTCCTTCTCTAGAGACACTAAAACTCCACCTGAGTACAGTCCTGCTTAATATATTCTAGGCAATCCTGCTTTAGAGGAGGATTGGACTAGATGATACCTAGATGTACCTTCCAACTATGATCATCCCTGTGTTTCTATGAAATTCTTTCAAAATAACAGTTATTGTTACATATTGTCAGAGCCCTAAAACCTACAACCACTTGTCAGATATTTAATTTGAGTCAATCAACTGACGATGGAATTCTTTATAATAAACCCACAGTCTTTCTGATGGTTTTATAAAACACCTGACAAAAATCTTATTTAGTACTAAACTCTTAAACAGTTTAGAAGAAAGTTCCAGCCACCATAAGTTTAAAAAAGTGTGATACATAAACATGGAACACCTAAGTGGAGGTATGAACTGGTGAGTAAAAAATCTAATTCATATTTTGTATGGCTTGGTAAAGTTGTCTCTGCTTGGAAAATAAACCCCGGCAGGTTTTTTGAACTCTTCTTTATGAAACATTTTTTTCTGGTAGATAAAAGTCTATCCTCTTCAGAGATGAGGATGTCACTTTGATTATCCTTGGGGATGTCATCAGGATTTTCCCTTGTTAAAAGTAGCTGAAGAAAAATTACGTATATTAAAGGTTTTCATGGTACAGCTAAATATGTCATGAAGATTTAAGTTTTCCTCATACTTGCCTTTTGAAAGAAAGATTATTGCTTTTGAACAATGTGTTTCTGATTGTGAATGCTGAGTAACCATGTGTGTCATTCCCTAATGATGCACATATGCTTGTTACAAAGAAGATCCTCCAACTTCAGATATTTCAATCTTCTTGTGATATTTCCTGTTGTCAAGGCCTCATGTGCATTTCAGACATAATAAATCTCTTTATTGGTTAAACTTCATACCTTTCTAAGGTAAGTAATCATAACTTATCAAAAAGAAAAAAGAAAATGAATGACAAAGAGGAACAAAGGTCATCATAAAGACATTTAAAGACAAGTTATAGCAAATCCAAAGTTCTTTGTAAATTTGGATCAATTTATTTTTAGCAAATTGTGTTAAACATAAGGCTTGTGCAGGATGTTGTGAGTATATTTGATCAAAAACTGTCATTAATATGAAGAAAACTATAAACAAAAAAACTCATTGGTATTACAGTATTAGTGCTGGAGGAGGAAATGGACGATTCATTGACTTTAAATAGCCCATAAAATCATAGAACCATCATAGCTGGGAAAGACTTTCAAGATCATAAAGTCCAAGTGTCCACCCTATAACTAAACTGTCTCCTGAAACGCCATACCTATCCAATTTTTTATCACCTCCAGGGATGCTGTCTCCACCACCTCCCTAGGCAGCTTGTTCCAATGCCTCACCACTCTTTCTGTGAAGAAGTTTTTTCTAATACCAGACACCGAACCTGAACCTTCCCTGGTGCAACTTGACCCCATTTCCTCTTGTTCTGTATTCCTGCCTGACTATAACCTCCTTTCAGGCAGTTGTAAAGAGCAATAAGGTCTCCCCTCAGCCTCCTCTTGTCCAATGTGAACAGCCCCAGCTCCCTCAGCCTCTCCTCACAAGGCCTGTTCTTCAGACCCCATATCAGTCTATTTGTGCTTCTCTATACCCTCTTCAGCATTTCAAGTTCCTTCCTATACTGTGCCCAGAACCACAGACAGTACTTGAGGCACAGCCTCACCAGGGCTGAGTGTAGGGGCAGGTGGTCACACTATTCCTGATGCAGGCAAGGATGCCATGGCCTTCTTGTCCATCTGTGCACACTGCTGGCTCATGTTCCCCTGGCTGTCAATCAGCACCCACGGGTCCCTCTCTGCCAGGCAGCTTTGCAGCTATTCCTCCCCAAGCCTGTAGTGCTGCTGGGGGGATGTTATGGCTGAAGTACAGTTCTCAATAATTAGCCTTACTGGAAATCATACAATGGGCCTTGGCCCATCAGTCCAGCCTGTCCAAATCTCTCTTCTGAGCCTCCCTACCATGAAGCAGATCAACACTCCCACCCAACTTAGTGTCTTCTGCAAACTTATCGAGGGTGCACTCTATCCCCTCACCCAAATCATCAATAAACCTGTTAAACAGGAGCAGCCCCAGCACTGAGCCCTTGAGCACCTGCGATTGGCCAACAGCTGGATTTAACTCCGTCCCGCATAACTCTTTGGACCTGGCCATCCAGTGTTTCTAATCCAACAAAGTGTATGCACATCCAAGCCACAAGCAGCCAGTTTCTCTAGGAAAATGCTGAGGAAAACTTGTCAAAGGCCTAGGTACATCATTAACTAAACAAACAAACAAACAATATTCACAAAAACCTCCAAACCCAACAAAACAAAAGCCAAATAAAATTCTCCCAAATACAAACCAACCCCCCAAAACAATCCAAGTACTAAATTACAGAGGATTTATGACTTTGATAAGTTTTGTTAAACAAATTTACTGAAGTGACTATCTTTCACCATGTAGCCAAGAAACTGTCTATCGCAACCTGTAAGATGATGGAATCTGATGATGTGTCACACCTTATTTACATACCTAGGCAAAAATACTTGAATCAACAGAAACATCCACCCATTCTTTGTATAGCAACTGATCCCAGTTTAAAGAAGAATAGATGTGTTTGATATAAGTTTTTCATTTTTAATGATTTCAGGTGACCTCAAATGGCTTAGGTGGTCTTCTTAACTTCAGCTCAGGTTTGAATGCATTTAATTTTGCTCAGTGAAATGTGTTTAGCAGGGCCTAAATAAGCCACAAGCACAATCTGATGCGTATCTGACTCAAATTTACACTGTGACTCTTGTTTTGTGATGATCTTGTTCAAGGCCTGATTTATTTTCCCAGGCATTTTACTGTATTAGGTTTCCAGATTAAGTCATCATAGTTTCTATCTGTCTTATTATCAAACTGCTTACTTCCACCCTCAGGGATCTAGTCTGCCAAATGCAAGCATCTAGCTTAGATATTCTGTTAAAGCAGACAGATTTTATAAACTATTTCTTATTTTTGAGAAATTCAAAGACATCTTTTTTTCTCTGCTGTCTGGTGTATTAGCTTTATGAAAACAAAGTCCTTAAAATCCTTAAATCATAATATTAGAACATAGATTCTTTAATGAGTTAATTACAATTGCTTACTTGCTTTTTACTTTGGTAGAATCTACATTTCATCCTGTAAATGGAAGCCATGAAAATAGAGATATTAGCATAAATGATAATATTAGATTATAGAAATTACTGTAAACATTACAAAACTAAAAAAAAGGAGAAAAAAACAAACAAAAAGAGGAGGGGAAAATGCTAAAATTTGAGCTTCATTACAATAAAGTAAAATCAGATGCAGATACAGGTACTCAAGCCATTAATCTCCAAGAATTGATTACTAAAAATAAATTGAAAATGTAACCACTATAAATATACTTGGAAATAATCATCATAGGATCTCTACTGCTTTGATGACTCATGCCAAAATGCTACAATTTGCTAATGAAGTGAGTTTTAGGGGTATCTTACCCAAACTGGTTAACCTCCCTTTCACAGACAGCAGATTTATTATTTAAATTTTATCCAGAGACATTCTTTTTTGTTTTGGGTGAATCAAGACTTAAATAGGGAAAAACATGCTGCTTGAAATGTAATTATTATGTAGAACTGAGCACAGCACTTGAGGTGTGACCTTAGCAGCACTAACAATTGGGGTAATCACTTCCCTACTTCTGGCCATATAATACAAGTCTGAATGTCATTAGCTTTCTTGGCCACCTGGGCACACTGCTGGCTTGCATTCAGCTGTCTGTCAACCAACAGCTCCATGTCCATTTCTGCCAGGCAGCTTTCCAGCCACTCTTCCTCAGGCCTGTAGGATTACATAGGGTTGTTTTGTCCTATGTACAGGATCCAGCACCCAGCCTTGTTGAAGCTCATCAGTCCAGCCTGTCCAGATCTCTCTGTGGTGACTCCACTCTCAAACAATTCAACACTTCTGCCCATCTTGTCTGCAAACTTACTGAGGGTGCACTCCATCCCCTCCTCTAGATCATCGATAAAGATACCAGACAGAAGTGCCTCCAATACTGAGTCCTAGGAAACACCACTTGTCATTGGTCACCAACTGGTCAACACCATTCACCACTGTACTTTGGGCCCAGCCAGACAGCCAGTGTTTGACAAGCTCACTCTCCTTTCTGTCAAAGTAGCGGTTCAGTCTCCACACATAAGAATAGTGCAAGCAACTAACAAACAACATCCAAAGATAAAATGGAAATACCTTTGCTTCATCTGTCATACAGCTAAAGGAGAGTACAGAGAAGCCTCTTGGTTTTCGAGCTGATGGGTCCTAAAATGTGACTTCACTGTTGGAAAGATACTAACATGTGATTTCACTGTTTAAAAGCAACTTTGTCTTCCAACTTTGTTCTACAATAACTTCTAGGACTGAAATCAAACATTTGAGTCCTTTACTGCTCAAAACCAATTAACCCCAATTGTATTTGAGTGCATGCAGAATTACAGTTCATGTATTAAATAAGAATGTATTTGGATCACAATAATTTCTCTGTTCCCACTTACCCTATAAAATTCATATAACTTATCTTGAATCCTGCAGAAAGATAAACAGTGTCTTGCCTCATTATGCAGAAAATCAAGCTTAGTTTATGTTTAACAGCACTGTTATTTTTAAGTCTTATATAACATATATTCTTGCACATAATGTCTCCTGTAATTAATGGAGCTAATACATGTGAATCAAATAGATAATATGCTCTTCAGTAAGAAAGAAGCCCATTTTTTTAATTAATGTTTTAAAGGTCAGAGACAGGATTCTAGCCTTGAGGAAGAGAATAAATTTCATTTTAAAGTAAGAGAGAGAAAATCAGAAAGAAGGGGAAAAAATACCCCAAACACGTAAGTGGTCCACTGATCAATGGTGGGAACCTGGGACACTATGCTAATTAGTTCCCTTACATGGCTGCTATTTGTAACTGGAGGGCAAAGTAGTAAAATCATTGCTGCCATTGAAATAGTAATATTAAGCTACACTCTTTAGCCTATTTTCCCTGTGTTATTACTGCTCTTTATGCACAAGTACTTTTTCTGTGTAACAGGATGTATCTGATAAAGCTCACACTTATGGAATTTATTCATATTACTTACACCTGATGTTTCCATCCAGAAGGCAAAATGATCCTTTCTGTTGTATAGTTTAAAAGAGATATAAAATCCTAACTGATAAAATAACAGCATGCAGCACTGATACCTATTAACAGCATGGAGGTCAACATAAATCAGAGTTTGGTGGCTAAACCAGAGCAGCAAATTTTTAGATTATAAAATTTTAGATAATAGCAATGTAATGTCTGTAATAAGTGCTCACTCTAAGAGTTTTCCATAGCTCTATAGACAGTAGTATAAATATAGCCTAGAATCTTTCATGTTCTTTTTCCATATTGCATGAACATCTCTTACACTAGCAGTAATATTTGTGGAGCTCTTGATTTTGTTCTAGAAGACCAAACAAGGTAACATTATTTAATGTGAATGTTAAAGAGATGTTGATCATAATATATTTACTGGAAGCAGCTGTTCTCTCTCTGGTTTTGATACAGTGAGATATGTGATTCTACCAACCTGAATTAGAGGTTTATTTTAGGACAGATTGCATCGCAACATGAAATATCTTATCCTTATATGTGGAGGCAGACTGAAAACAAGCTGATTGTTTTAGAAAAGAAGCCCAGTTTTCAGACAGGTAAACTAAGATTAACCAAATAATTTAGTTTAGGAAGTAAAATAAAAGAAGATTCAGCAGAATGAACAGCGGGACAAAATACCACCAACCAAAGAAACAATAAAGAGCTATAAGCTATTTAGAATTTTGTAGAAACAAATTATCAGCAGTTCTACCTATTTCCAGTTCACCAAACTCCAATAAAAGTTCTTAATGACAAAATTGTCCTTATTCCAAACATTCATATATTTTACTTGGGTGTCATGAATGTTAATTGTGATTGAGAATATAGCCCAGGGTGTGAAAAATCCCAATATTTAATACTAAAATTAATTTAGAATCTCAAATTGATTTTCTATGAAGAATAGAGTGCTTGGAGTTTGATATTAAATTCTGTCTCTATCTATTTAGACAGATTTATTCAAGTTTGGTAATAAAAACCTAAGTCTATATAAAGACTTAGAAAATGAAATAGAATAGTTAATTTAGAAGTCGAAAAATATTCAATACTCCTAATTTGAGACTAAAGCAAAAGAAAGAAATATACAAATAAATTCCTATGTTTAAACTGCATGTGCCACTGCTCGATGCCATAATAATGGTTTGAAATTACAGCTTGATTGTTTCAATGCATCTGCTTCTGGCAGAAGTGCACAATTAGGAAAGCAAGTATTTGTTGAATACCATTCTGTTCAACATTTCATTGCATATTACAACTCAGAATTGTATTTTTTATTGGGTATTTGTAGGGGGGTTTTTTGAGTTTTGGAAAAAAAATATACAACCAGCCTAAACCAAGTATTTCCAATGAAGTTTCTACTGTGGTTTGAACCCAGGCAACTGCCAAGCACCACAGAGCCTCTCACTTTTCCCTCAGTTTTCTCTCAGTTTTCCCTGTTGGGACACTCTTGGAAGAAATAAGGACATGCATAGGTTGAAATAAATACATAAATAACTATGATAATAGTAAGAATAGTAGTAATTAAAGAATATACAAACAACTCTTGCAAAATATAATTGCTTCCTACCTGCTGGCCAATATCCTGTCCATTTCTGGATAGCAATCCTGAAGGAAAATTATCTCTAAACTACAATCCAAGAAGTGCCTCTGCTTCCTGAATGGATGTCATATATGTACTGAGCATGACACTGCATGATATGGATTACTCTGGTGGTCAGTTTGATTCCATTGCTCTGGTTATTTTCTCCCAGCATCTTGGTTACCTACGCACCAGGAAGACACAGCAAGTTGGTAAGTCCTTGATTTCATAGCAAGAAGTAACAAAATCACTATATTACCAACATTGTTCTCATACCAACTTCCTTATTCAATCCAAAATAAAACACTAACCTAGACACTAAGAAGAAAAATTGGCTTTATCCTAACCAAAACCAGGACAATTTTCTGATCCAGAAGTACATTTTCTTGTTTTATTTTTCAGAACTTCCAAAACATTATATTTTACATAATCAAACTGTACCATCCATTACTGAATAAAAAGTGTTTGTTCCTCTTTAATCCTAAATCTCATTCATATATTTCTTTATAATTAATTTAATTCAAGTTTAACCCAAGTGCTTTAGCTATCTGGTACCTAAAAATAAAATAAGCAATTTTTTTTCTGATTTTCCTTTTCATGTTATTATTTTTTACTCCATTGATAAAATGACTTAAGATTAGAAAAAATGCACAAGTCTGCAGTACAGAATGGTGAATTCCATAATGCCTTAAGATTTCATGAGTTGAAGGACAACAAGAAAGGAAGACACCCTTTTCATTAAAAGGTATTTAGTATTGAAAAAGGTATCTTCTATTTTAATGTATAAATAGTAATCAAAGAAAGTCTTGACAATATCTGTCGTCCCCCTTTTCTTACACATAAAAACCCATGTGAGCATCTGAGCTAGACTGTTTAGCTTATCTTGACTGGTTAATACCAGTATCCTCGTTAAGAAAAGCAAGAAGTTTCTTCTATCCACAGATGTCCATAATGGGAACTAAATACTGACTGTTATGTAACCTTGTTAACTACAATCTCTTACAGTTGTCATTGTTAGGGTCTGAATATATCTTCAGTTTTTTGAGACCCTGCCAAAATGCGACTTTTTCATTCCAATTTAAGGTATTGGATTTTATTGTGTGTTGGTGGATTTTGCACTGTGTCATAAGAATTTTCCTATCTGAATTTCTTCAGATCTTAGACCAATTTATTTTCTTTCACAGTTTCTTCACAATTAAAAGACAGCAATGGCATTTTTAATAAGCTTTTTTTTGCCTTCCTGAGTACCAGTGAGTGCATAGGGGAGTTGACTTTTTACTTTCCTTCAAAATGCATAATCTATAATTTTATGAGCATGGGATGGTACCAGGAATAAAAATAACTCCCCATTTCAACTCCCATCAGGAACAGCAAATGGGAAATTTAATCATCTTGAACACAGTGCTAAAACAAGATGTGATGTGGTCGAGACTCCCTAGAACCTCTTTTTTTTATGATATATATAAGAATTAAACTCACATTAATTTTACAGAAGGGATATTATTTGATAAAGAAGCATGAAGCATGTGGAAATTATCCCTCTTTTGGGTCTGATCATTTTGAACACTTTTATGATATAAACAGGAGGCTCATCTAAAATACCACTCTACAGCTAGAATTTTAAAATAAAAACCCAAACCAAAAAAATCCCACTAACTTCCCATAATCTTTTTCTTAGTTATTAGTGATTTAAAGCAAAAAATACAGATCTAAAGTATTGTATTCAGAATAATTAGGCAAACACCAAATATTTGTGAATCATTTAGTTTAGCCAGTTCCAACCAAGAAAAAGGACTTCATTAAATATGTATTTATGTTGAAAATATATATCTATTTCAAAACCCAACAAACAGAAAACAGATCATACATAATACATATAACTGTTCTTTAAATTACTGGTACTCAGTATGCTTTAAATTACACCATGGTATACATTGATTTCTTTCCCTTATTCAAATTGTGTTTGCTTGGATTAGAATTGTTATAGCTGTGTACCTCTTTGAAATATATAGTTACACAGTCTTCACATAATTTTAACAGATTTTTATTTTAGATAAATTAAAAAAAAAGGTGTTTGGGGATGAGTGGGGAAGGTGATATGTGAACACTAAATAATTATTTTCAAAGCTTTTTTTGATCTCTGTTGTAAAACATCCGTTGCACAAAAATCTCGTAAACAATCTTTATGTGATTAAAAACTGTAATATCAATATTATGACGTTATTACAAGTAAAGTAATTCCAAACTGCATCTTTGTTCAGTTTTATTTTCAATATCACATCTCCCTATGCATATACAGAAAAATCCGTTTTCTTATGAATAGACAGAAATACTTTCTAAGTCAAACTCATTATGTACAAATAGTATTCAGTCCTCGAACATATACCTGTACAACAGGAAGAGATGACCCAGAGTTTTGCAGCACTGAGATTCTCATGGCCGTTTAATATTTATGGCTAACTGTCTGTGAGTCGAGCACTGCTGGCCTCCTGGGATTCATTTTAAGTGGACTGCCAGCTACCACAGCAGATGCTGCAAACCGATGATGAATGTAAAATCATTAGTACAGTTATTTTGCAGTTCTTACCATCATGAGAGAGAGAGGGATTTTTTTGTTTGTTTTGCTTTGTGTGTTTTGGGTTGTTTTTGACATTTTTTCCCTTTTCTAAACCAAAAATATCTTTGTTGGTAGTTCTGAACATTGAAGAGCTACTTTTCCTTCAGGAGGCACCAATCAGACTGAAGAGAAGTTTTTGATTTTGTTTCTTGTTTTTAATCTTTATAATGCTGTAGAAAAATCCTCTGGATTCATCCTTTTCAATTCAAACAATAATCACATGCTTATAAAATGCTTACTTGTTCCAGTATCATTAGCAGTAATTTATAATAAAACCACAAAAATCAATTACATCAAATAATTTATGTAAAAAGTACAACCAGACAGACCTATGTCTGATATTCTTATTACTTCATAGAAGCTCTTTTCATATGGCTTCTGAGAAATTATTTTTTTAAATAAAGTATGTCTTTTGTGTCTCCAAGTTCACCTATTTCAGAAGTGGGATATTTTTTAAGAGCTACCTACTCCATTTTGGAGCAGACATCTCAGAAATCCCTTCTGGCCAGAAGTGCAGTAAATCTGACAGATGGAGCAGGTTAATACCTCCTAAGGTACCTCAACTTTTATTACTCTAAGTTATTAATTCTAAACATTTATTCAGACACCAATAGACAACCAGAAAAAGAATGAGCTGTATTAAAATCACTTGTTCCCAACAACATGACTTTTAAAGGAGTAAACTCTTTCATCAGTCTTCATATTGTTTTAAACGATAGTCCAGTGAGAAGTGAAAAATAAGTCCAGATTGCCACTAAATGTTAGCTTGGGAAAGCTATTTATGCCACCACTGTTCTGGGTACACTAGCAAAAGAAGATCACAGTTTCTAAATACAAGGTGCAAATAAAATACTGTTGTTATTGTAGTATCTCAGTCAAGATATGTAATAACACCTAAGAAATACCTCTGCATCAAAGGCAAATATTTTTCTTATTTTTCAGGTTTTTTTCTGTTGTAAGTTGCCCTTCCTTCTATTACTACAATTTGAACAAACTGAAATCTGTCTATGACCTTTACCCAATTCATGATATTATAGAAACAACTTAGTGTAATATGACATGGGAACAACACAACCCATTCTTCTTGCCAGGCACAGAGGTGAGACTGACTACATGAGCAGAATCACAAGATCACATATTGTAGAAACATTCCTGTTAAATGCTCACTGACTGTTGGTAGCTTCTTAGTGCAGAGGCCTTGCAAGTGAGTATATAGCAAAACATATGTTGGGTTGTGTGGTCATCTCATAAACCAGTTCAATACAGGTTCAAGTTTTCTCTCTGGATCCCACTTAAGACTCCTGTCTCCTACCTTCCCCACTGCATAACTATTGTTGCTGTAGTGTACCAGGTCACTGAAACATCCCTTCAGCACACCTTGCTCATACTCCTCATCTTGGATGATGAACCAATCTTCTCATGACCTGGCAAGCTTGTGTCAAGACTGGTACATCTGTGACACAGAGAATGCCAGAGCACCAAGATCCGGACTTACAAAACGTCACATCACTCCAGTTATGCCATAATGAAAAAAATACCTGACAAGTCAGTTGTCTTGAAACCTATAAATATCAAGCCAAGACGGGAGTCCTTTGGGCTCTCCTGGATCTCAGCAGTCTGCATTCAGAATCTCCCTTGAGCTGAGAAGCCTCTCAGGATCTAGCAAGATCATTTCAAGACCAGGCTGATAATCAACTCATTAAGACTCATCCATCTCCTGTTGAAGTAATGTCCATGTGTTGTATTTACTGTAACATTAAAAAAGGAAATTTTAAATACAGATCTTTCACCCATCTCTCTTTCCCCCATCTATTTAGGTGATACGCTTTATGCATTTGAGAGTGAGCTCTGAATTCAAGTGTTTCTTGATCCAATTATTTGCCTGCATGTTTGTCTATATATTTGTGTGTGTATATATATATATATATATATATATATATTTGATTTAAGACACTTGGTAGTAAGCTAACATGTATCTTGTCACTTTCAAATCTGTAATTCAGTCATAGTCTTACTTTAATAAATCACTTCCTATTCTTAAATGAATTAATCATTTAGTGCTGCTAAAATGCAACCCTTTCATTTACCTCATACTAGCAATAAAGTGTGGATTTTTGTGAGTGTTATTTTTAGAAGAAAGACCAGTGGAAAAAAAAAAGAAAATATTGTAATAATTTTAATTAAATAGTGAATATTTAATATAAAGTGCAGATCAAATAACTTCATATTGATTTGCTGGCTTTTTAATATCATTCTTCTTTTGGTCTTGACCTCATTGAAATCAATGAGTTTTATTCAGTCAAAAAGAAGAAAATTTGATATTTTCTCTCCCTTCTTTCAGCTTCTATGTTGCTGGCTCATACCAATCCTTCTGAAACTGTGTTTTACACTTTCTGTTTTGTTTCCTTTTGGGAAAAGTGGAGGAAGAGGAAAATTCTAACCAAGATGTGTTTTCTCACACAGATTTATTAGTTCTGGGATGTAAATAAAAAAAGCATTGCAATTTGTAATTTTCCTTCTTACATTATCAACTTCTAAAAGCAGCTGAGGGATTTGAAATTTATTGTCAGCCCACCAAGACATGTCAATATAATGGATGAACAGAAGTAAATGTCATAAACAGTAACATTATAGTTAAATGTAGAGTTGATCTATGTCAGCGTTGCCATTCTTGCCTTTTGTGCAAATAAGCTTAAGTATACAGTGCCTCTGACAGATTTTATCTATTCATAACTTTAACATGGTGCTACCCATCTCACATTTCTAGTTAAAAAAACACAAGAGACAGAAGATTGAAGTATGATTTAATATAAATATATACACAACAGGCATACATACAGCACTTAGAAGGTGTCATATGTCTTTGTCACAACAAAGACAGAAAATGTTTCGTAAGAGTTGAATAAAATATTATGAGGAAGGAACAATGTGATGATTTTATAAAAAACTTTTTGGAGTCCACATCCATAGTTATGCATTAATTTTATCAAAGTGGAAGCATACAAAAGGGAAATGTCCACAGTTTCCTACAACAGTCCTGTAGAAAAACTGACTACCCATGGGTCGGATAAGCATACACTCTGTTTGGCTAAACACTGTTTGGATGGCCAACCCTAAAAGTGATGGTGAATGGAGTTAAATCCAGTTGGCAACCAGAAGAAGGGATCAGTACTGGGGCCACTCCTCGTGCTGTTTAATGTCCAGTATGCCCAGGTGGCCAAGAAGGTTGTGTGTGCATAAATGCTAAAAACCTAATTCAAAAATTTTACATTGATTTTTAGAAGTATATAAATGCTAAACATAACATGAGGTATAAATATTTGAAATAATTTCAGTGCCCAAAACCACTTCATAGTCTTAACATTAGTTCTGGACAATACTAGGCAGGCTATTCCAGTAGCTTATAAAATACACCCTTTCTTCAGCTCCAGCATTCTAGCATTTTTCACTGAAATCTTCCTTTTCAATATGGTTTTATGTAAAACAACTCCCACGCATCACATGAAAATTAATCACCCTGTAATTTCTGCATTTGTCAACATTCAACACACTTTTAACAAAGCAAGTCACAACATCTAGCTGTCTAAGCCATAAAGAATATTTCAGCTCTACATTTAACTTCTCAGAAAAATAATATTTCAAAATGTCACCTCTCTTGACATGACATAACATAATCATTTCATTCTTGCAATCAAACATGAAACAAAGAACACAAAAAGACCCAATACAAACATACATATACCACAAAGGAATGAAATAGTGTATATTCCCAGTTTCAAAAATTGTAAGTTGCACAGTGAGATATCAGAGGATACTGCTGAGTAGCCAAACACTTGTTTCTTCTCATTTCACAATTTTTCCATCTCATGCAAATAGGTTCTCCCTCAGCTACTTTGAACTGTCCGGGTTGGATCCAGCTGCAGACATGAAGCTGTGTTAACACAGTTCTGTGTTTGAGTTAACAAGTCCTGCAGAGAGTAAAAGACTGTGGAGACTTACCAAACAGGTGTAAAGTACAAATCTAGCTACAACTTCTCTTGCCGAGTGGAACTTTCTCAGTGTTCAAACTCCATTCGTATAATACAAAACAGGCTGTGTAAATCCTAGTTAAAGCCATGTAGATGCAAAAAATAAATAAATAGACAAATCCACTTATTGTTAATAAGCTACTCTGGTTGCAAATAAATGTATTTCAAAACTTGCATTTATTGAGATAGAGTTTCACTAGAACATTACTGGAATTATTTTATAAATTCTTTGCTAAGTAGGTCTGACCATTGAAAAAATTTTTATGGAAGTTGGTTAGAGCAACTACAGTTGTCATTAACTGAAGATGTATTATTCAGACTTAATTATACAGTACAATATCAGGTGGCTGAAGGGCAAGAGATAATAAAGTGTAAGTGTCACTTACACTGAGAATGTAATAATATCTTAGTAATTTAGAAGATTATATATATAAGGAATTACAATCAATACATAAGACTTTGCAATTGGAGCAAAAGCTTACCCCAGTTCTGGTTCTGAGTTACTTCTGGCTAAGCCTGAGAGAATCAGCACCTCTTTTTAAGATGGAAAACTTTTTTAGCAAGTTCCTATTGCTGTTTCCATTTCTTTTAGTCCTTAGTTTCCAGAGCTTGCTTTTGTTAGAGGAGAGACAGATGCAGATATGTACCCTGGACAGTGAAGAGGCAGAGCAGGGGGAAGAACTGTCTGAGCAGAGATTTTGCTCCAGATCATGGTAACAGGAGAGGCTAATAACATTTGGACACTTCAGAGACAAGCAGAGGAGAAGACTGTCTGAAAATGGTGGAGAAAAGAACAAGGTAAGCACGGGATGGATCCTGAAAGAGACTATGACTCTGAGGAAGGGACCCGGGCTGGAACATTCAGGTGCTGAAAACCCCCATCCACCTGGAGAAGGCTATGGAAGACTTGTCTTCTGTGGTGGGGGTGGGAATGCCACATTGATACAAGGAAAAGAACTGCAAGGGTATTTTCCTCCTGATAGGAAGGAGGAAGTAGAGCTGGACCAGGCATGTAAGAACTGAATATCTTTGGAGATAGTGTTTTTCTGTTTAAATTAAATGCATTTTGTTTCTCTTTAAGTTGAGCCTGGGTTTTTTTGCCAATTAACTATAAAGGGTCTGAGAACACTTACCTTGTCCTTTGACTCAGTCCTCTTGTCTGATCTGAACTTGTTTGTTAAAGCAGCTGCATGCTGTTGGGTTTAAAACCATGACAGCTGGTAATCTACATGGTCTTTAAGAGAGGGGGTATGCATATGAGTATGTTGGAGTTACTTATAAATGGGTGTGTACAAGATCTTCAATTTTTATTAACCTTATGTGTCTTAATAATGGCTTTATATGATGTATTGCTGATATTGAACCTCAATATATAATCACTGATTGCTAGTTAATTACATGTCAATAGATTAATGAATAACTTCAGTAATTTGAAGGGGTTTGTTTGTTTGAAATATGAGCTAGGGCATTCTACCTTGCAATAATCATGTTATGTTAGTGAACTATTAGCAGAAAGCTAGTACAAAATAGTGACCTACACAAAACACTTAGTCATGCCACAAAATGCCACAGAGTATGCTATATTTACCTTAAAGAAACTTGTTGGGTAGAACTGATAAATAATAGGTCCCTTAAAAATATACACACGTATGGAACCCAAGATGGTTGTCTCAAAACTTATACAAATACATCAGTAGAGATTTCTAGAAATGCCTCATAAATTCTGTAGAACAAGAATAAGTCTGGGATAATTTGCCAGCACTGAATTACCTTCTCAGATGAACACATAATTATAGAATCCAGTCTGCCAGTTGACTTAATTGGCTCTTAATTGACATAGGTTTTTCCAAAAAAAGAGATTTATATTCACAGATCATTAGACCAAGAATGCTGAGCATTGTAGCATACGACTCATTATAGGTTGTGGTGTTAACATGGGAGAAAGTTAAATGGCAAAGACTGTCAAAACTGATGTATCCAAGTCATTCAGGAAAGAAATTACATGCCTGGACCCATGGTGGAATCACACAGATTTTAAAGGAGATATTAATCTCTGTGACTTACTGACAGAAATACTCCCAGACTGTTTTTGAGATACGAACATTTCCAATTAAATTTCCCACTTAACATTTTCATCTACAAGGCATGCCTTCAGGAAAATGGGATAACTTTTCTCTGGCCACACTGTAAATTTTAACTTAAAGGTCAGTGCTTCTGAAGGACTTGGGTACCAAAAATTATTGGTCTTTTTGAAAATCCCAACTTAAATGTAGAAGCAATCCAGTCTAAACTGTGAAACACATTTTCAATGTCAAAAGGAGTCTACCAGATGAAAGCTTTCCATGGAATGTAACAAAATGCAATGATTTAGTGAAATAATTCAGAAGGCATCTTGCAAATGATAGAATCCAGAAGATCAGACAAAGCTGATGAAATTTCTGAAATATTGACAGATTTAAAACTAAAGGTTTCAATTTATTTTTTTTTCACTCTCAATAGGCTGCAGAGGTTCAAACAGAAATCTGCATTTGTGTGTGCACTCACACCATGGATTCATATTTGTGAAGAAAGGGAATTGCTCTCCCTTCTTTCTTACTGCCTTCCTCGTTTATTTGTTACCCTGTATCTTTGGATTTTGGTTCTTTTCTTTTCCATGACTGATAGGGAAGTCTTCCTTTCTTAATTGAATTATATTCTAGCAATAATTTTAAATATTTCTTTGCAATAGTCTTCCCCCTCCCTGACTTTTAACTCACAAGCAAGCCAAGAGAATTTGTCAAATGTTACTAGCAGCTTTGGGGAAAAGGAGAACCACACAGAGCAGCCAACCTACTGCAGTGTCTCTAAGAAATTGATTTTGTTCTGCTGTGACAGAATACAACTTTGATGGTAATGACATTTTCAGTTGCAGACAAAATCCTTTTTAATTTTTTTGAGAGGGGAAAAGGCTGAAATGATTTTCTATTCTAGGATGTTCTTTACAACTTGACTTACTTTTAAGGACTAACTCTCAGTTCAGGGGCAGGTGTGGGGTTCCTACTTACACAACCCTGCAGTAACAGAAGCATTTCAAGGAGCTGGAGATTTTAAATTATTCATTAAATGTTTTTCCTCAGAGATCACATCCTTCAGTCTATTACTTGAGAACTAACTTAGAGGGGCTTAGAGGGGTAACAGCAAAGCTTCAGAGTGAACTGACAAACTTAGAAAAAAGATATGAATGAGGCAGCAGGGAATTTTTAAATAGCAAATTATTTTAATTTCTCCTGTGCCTTGTGATGTCATCATGTCCAGTTCCAAGCCAGTGTAACCATAATCTTCTTTTCCCTATTGATTTTTACACGTTTTAAATTATTTTCATGCAAGCAGCTGTATGCTGTCTTAGTTGAGTATTTCCAGATTGTGCTAAGGTCCAATGTCATCTCTAGATACCTGATCCGATTTCAAAGCATCAGATAGATTTTTTCCTCATTAAAAACTGCTTCAGTTTCTAAAATTACTGATATGTCACCTCAGTCAATAGAGAATAGGAGCTTTTTTCAATGTAATATCTGAAAGAAGATGATTTCTCTTGTAAAATTGTCACTTTGATGAAAATTTAAGAGTTCTGAGAGGTAAATCTGTTTCTGATTCTTCAGACATCAGTACCTCTGCAATTACTATTTTCAAGGTTTAAAAGTCACATTAAAAATGGTTTATATGCCTCAATTTATTGTTTTGAGTCCTATCTTCTGACATTAGCATTACAGCTGTGCACATATCGTTTGCCCATGTATGGCTCAGATAAGTAGTTTAAAAATGTATTGCCATCATCATAGAATCATCATAGAATTGCCCGAGTTGTAAGGGACCTACGAATATCATCTAGTCCAACTGGTCAGTGAGTTGACATCCTCAACTACATCAGGTTGTCCAGAGTCTTGTCCAGCCTCATCTATGGGTCCTCAACTACCTCCCTAGGCAACCTGTTCCATGGTTCAACCACCCTCAAACTAAAGAACTTCTTCCTAACATCCAGTTTAATCTGTCTTACAATTTGAAACCATTGCTCCCTGTCCTACCACTACAGGTCTTGTAAACAGTCTTTCTCCAGCTTTCTTGTAGATCCCCTTCAGGTACTGGAAGGTCACTATCAGGTTCCCCAAGAACCCTCTCCTGTCTGAACAACCCCAGCTCCCTCAGCTTGTCCTTCTAGGAGATGTGTTCCAACTCCATGATCATTTTCATGGCCCTCCTCTGGACCTGCTCAGCCAGGTCCATGTCATTCTGGAGGGCTCCAGACCTACATGCAGTACTCAAGGTGAGGTCTCACCAGAGCAGAGCAGCGTGACAGAAACTCTTGGATGATTTTACAAATTCTTATTTAATAGCACCAAATTTTGAAATTTATTTTTGTAATAGATTTAGAAAAAAGAAAAGTAATGAAGAAACAGCAGATGCAAATACACAAATGTGACCCAAGGAAGGAAAAGCAATTCTGCAATGACTCATCACACTGATCTAAAGGCAAAGGACAGTTATTACAATCAGATTCCTTTATGTTTTATTTGCATTGCTAGTGTAGACAGGTAAGTGGGGTCTTGTCTGAAGGGAAGTACAGGACAGTCAAAGGCAACAAAGTGTATTAAGACTTGACTGGTGCATGCTTAGATATTTTCCTCCATAGTTTGAGGGAGAAGTTATGCAAATATACATAACTTCTGTTACACACATTTGAAAATATATGTAGCAAAGATATGATCATATGCGCACATGCTCTTACAAATTGGAGAAGAAAACTTCATATGTGAAGGATTAACCCTTCAGCTTTTTGAAAACAGTGCCTCTTTTTTCAAATAGGCACTGTCTCTTAAAAAAAGCGTCAGAGGAGAGCACATGTAAAGAATTGACAAATTCTGAAAACTGGAGCATTTCAAGTAGATGGCTAACTTTGTGTTGTCTGTTGCACTAAAAATTGGAAAACAGTAGATAATCTCATATTTATACAAGAGAGGCAAGGCTCATGATAAGAAATTGATTTTAAGATTAAAAAAATCTAACAAAGCAACTAAAAGCAAGGTATAAAGTACTCAAAAGCTCTGAGAAGTATCACTGGCCATCAGAGATCACTTTTTCTACTAAGATGCTGATATATTTCCTAACACAAATAAGATTCTTGTCTATATAAGTTTTAGTGTCCCCTACTTGACAAACCTCCTATATATTTGCTCCATTTTGTCTTGTGTACTTTAGCTCATAAGGTCACTGCAGCCCTCTTATCAGCCAAGAGCAGAACTGCAGCAGTGAAAGGAGATGCCATCTTAGATTAATGCAAGTGAAAATTGCCTACAATTTTTTATACTTCTGTCTCTTCTGTGTACTTTAAAGTTTCATTTTTATATCAGAACATTGTTGGTCACACAACTTCTCATAATTCATGAAAATATTTGAAAGTGTTTTTATTTATAATATTATTTAGAATTTGTGAGAGATCAAAATAAACTCTAGGAATTACATGTAAATATATAATCCTCTGTCTTAAATGATCTTGAAAAATAGTATAACATGTTTTACTGTGTTTTAGACATTAAGTCCCTTGACAATGTATCAGCCAAAAATGTGGATTTCTTCTACTGCAGAGCAGGCTTTTTGACATCCTGTTCATTCATGGAGTAGCAGAATTTGAATTATGCATGAGGCTTGTATATTTTTTATACTGCAATGTAAATATCATATCTTTACATTGCTGGCAGTTTGTATTGAAGCCTCTGAAGGCAATTCAGCCACTAAAGTGAAAAATCCTTAACACAGACAGTACACGAAAATCTATGTTATGATCTTAAGTTAAGTCTGATGCCGCATTATTCTTTGCTGAACAAAACCTTTTAGCAGATTACTGACTTACAAAGGAATTATTATTCCTGGAAAGTTAACAGTTTTCACTTTATTAAGGAGGAAAAGTAAAATAAAATATGCTCATTAATGTGTGTGAAAAATACCTGTTTCAGATGACTGTGTACCTACACCATGTGTACAGTAATCACAACAACCACTTTGGGACATGCCATATCTCATTAAAAGGATCTTTGTGTACAACTGTGGAGGACAACTGTATCAAGGGTAACACATTTTGAAGTCAGCATAGTTTGAGGCAGTGACAACTTACCATAGAAGCTGTATTAGAATGTATAAATTATTCATACGTTTAGCAAAATTCTCATGTGGAAATCAAGGACTATAAAAAAAAGTTAGACAATGTGAAGAACATGATAGTAAGCAAGTCCAAATTGTTTGATATAGTCACAGCATCATAGGGATATTAAAATTAATTTAAATTGCATACAGTATAATTCATTTCAAGAACCTATTTTCACAAGTTATTTTTCCCCTGTACTCAGTACTAGTCAGTTCTCAACTTGAGTATTACATTCAGTTTTGGGCACTTCAATACAAGAATGGCATTGATGCTGAAGCTTGTTTAAAGAAAGGCAACAAACCCAGTGAAGGCACTGGAAGGTAAGTCTAATGAGGACTGAGAACTGGGGTTGTTTAGCCTGGAGAAAAGAAACATGAGGGGAGACCTTATTGCTCTTTACATGAAAGGTGGTTGTACAGAGGTGAGTGTCAGTCTCTTTTCCCAAGTCATTAGTGACAGAACAAAAGAAAATGGCTTCATGTTGTGCTGGGAAGGTTTAGATTACACATTAGGAAAAAATTCTTCAATGAAAGAGTGGTGAAGTATTGGACAGGTTGCCTGGAGAGGTGGTAGAGTCTCTGTCTCTGAAGGTGTAAAAAAAACATGTAGATGTGTCATTAGCAAACATGGATCAGTGGACATTGTGGCATTGAGTTGACAGTTGGTCTTGATAATCTCAGAGGTCTCTTCCAACCTTACTAATTCTGTTATTGTATGATTCTAAATTCAAAGAAGGTATATTTTAAAATTTGAACAGAAGAGTGAGAGTAGCCAGTCTATGTAAAGAAAAAAGGAAGGAAAGTCTGTAACTCTGAATAGAAAAAGGCTTAAGGACAGCATCTTACCATTTATGAATTCCTGGCTAAACTCATAAATTGACCTGTTTAATGTACAGAATTGTTTGTTCAATCCAACAAAAAACAATTTCATGATGGATCAAGATAATTACAAAGAAAGATCTGGGTAGATCCACAGCAAAATTGTGGTTTACATAAGGTTCTAACAAATTTGAAACTGTTGTAATCTTCCATACTTAAAGTTAACAATAATATTCGTTTTTTGTCATTGTTATCACCTTCAGCCTTCAGAAAATTGCTGACATTATTAAAATATCCCAAAGCTGCAATTCAAAATATACACTGATTTTGATGTTGTATGTGAGAGTTCTCATATATCTACAGGATACGGAACAAACTAAAGCATATCCATCCACCAGCACCAGATCAGAGATGATAAAAATTCCTCCCACACAATGCACAAACAGATTGTAATGGGGAGATTTCAGTGGATAATTAAGGAAGCTGATGGTCTGTTCCGTGCTATTGCTTCAAATTTTGATCAGACACAAAAAGTACCTCGTGGTAAGTGTTCTTATAGTGGTTGGATTTGCATGAATATAATGACATAGATGCAAACACACTAACAAATAAAAGGCACAAAAGACACCTTAATTTAAATCCTAATTGTTTTACTCACAAACAGACAGAAAGATGGAAAATTTTAACCAAGTCCTTAACCATGTAATTAATCCTGTCTCAAATCACAGTTATCCTAACAGAAGATTGAAATTTTACTGGTTTTCACTGGGAGAGCAGGGACAGATGACACCAACTGACCAATGAGATATATGTGACAGGATGCTCAGTGATTAAAGCTCGTGGAAGAAGGAGGAAGAAGAAACACCTGAAATTATGTCTTCCTAAGTAACTGCTATGTGTGACGGAACCCTGATTTCCTGAAGATGGCTGAATGGCTAACTGCCAATGGGAAGTGGTGAATGTATTTCTTATTTTGCTTGGCCTGTGTTCATGCAGCTTTTGTTTTATCTATTAAACTATCTTTATCTCAACTGACAAGTTTCCCTACTTGTAGCCTACCAATTCTCTTTCCCGTTCACCAGGGTTTAGCTGTGGGGAATTACCTAAGTGAAGGAATGGAAACAAATGGTTAAAGTGATAGGGAAAGTTCAACTCATCCATTTATTTCATTCTGAATTTATGTCAGATTAAAGTGATCATGAAGTCACTAAGGTAGCCATATTTTTTTCATGAGTGAAAAAGATGCATAAATACCAACGTGATTACTATGGCCTAACTTCTGACTAATGAGCTGGTTACAAAATGTTCACATAGATTGTGGACAGATTAAACTGCGTCTTTAATTCAATTATGCATTCACATGAGTAGTAAGTGCAGGGATATAAAGCACTGAAGATTCAAAATTCATAGAGGTAATTGTGGATATGTTGAAGAAAATGGTCATCATCCAAGACTAGTATCAAACTGCAACAGATTTTTTCAACAGTAAACTCTGAGTGAAAAAGCAGCTTACGGTTTCAGAAACTCAGATATAACTATCTCATCGCACTGACTACACTTATATCAAATGTAGACCCCATTAACAATCAATGGACAGCTGGTCAGCGTATCTAGTGGAGCATAAAGTTATTCAACTAAAATTAGTTAACTATTTTTCTTAGACTAATAACTCTTGACATTCAGTTGATTCTACAGAGTGGATTCCTATCACCTGTAATATCTACATGGTCAAAAGCAAAGAGGAAACAGATACAGGAGGTCACACATTATCATGCTGAGGTACTACAAACATGGAAGAACAACTTTGAATTACTACTGTGTGAAGAGGAAGTGGAAAGAAGTCTTAGCAAATAGTAAGATATTTTAGAAGGTGTAAAGACTGTGAAGATGTTAAGCAGAGCAAACAGAAAATAGCTGTTAACAAGAGATTAAGCAAAAAACAGGGTTTGAGGGACTGCAGAGGAGCTGCTGCAACTAGAAAAGTCAGAAGGTTAACAAAATCAGTGTCTGAAAGTAGTCAACAAGAAGGGATATACACAAAGTTTAAGGAAACAAAATACAATCCCTCTTTTTTTTTTTATCCTTTCTTTAACTGAAAGTTATATAAATCAAGGATTCATTTATTATAAAAATCTTGGCTTTTTTTAGCCTTCCTTTGGGGAACTAACTGGAAGAATGACCCACGACCATCCACATCAAAGCTGTAGTCAATTTGGAG
Source organism: Upupa epops (assembly GCA_013397515.1). Classification (NCBI taxonomy): domain Eukaryota; kingdom Metazoa; phylum Chordata; class Aves; order Bucerotiformes; family Upupidae; genus Upupa; species Upupa epops. Next base: position 128,751 of record VZRI01004362.1, on the reverse strand, counting down.
TCTTAACAGTTCATAATTTCTCAATATACTTTATTATTTTTTTTTAAAGTCATATTAAAAAAATAAATGTTACATTTGAAGACTACTCTTATTGAACCCTCCCAACTGAAATTAAATCAAAACAATCGCTTCTACATAATGAATAATTTTCATGTCCGTGATTTCTTGTAGTATTCTTGAAGTAAATTTGACTCATTAAGAACGAGGTTACTAGCCAGAATAACTGTTAAGCAAAGAACCATATATACAATTTTACAGATGAAAGCAGAGGCTAACATTGACCGTCTATCTAAGTAAAAATGAAATGACCAAGCATAAAAAAGAAAAAAAAAAGAAAAAGTTGTATTAAAATAAAATTTTACTTGTATTATAATTAGTGGAAATTCATGGATAGTTAATTTTACAGCTTAGGCGATGGCACCCATAGCCATAGCAAAAAATTACTTTTGTAAGAGTTCCTCTTAACTGATGTGTTAAGGCATATTAGGAGAAGCTACCACCCAGAGCATCAGAAGGAATTTGTGGCTAATGGAGCCCATGTCGGTGCCTGGGAACCTGTATTCTTTGCCCAGGCTGAGGGACATGGGTGCTGATTTCCCTTTACCAGGTTCAATCAGTAGTGAAACTGAACATTTCCCAGTTACACACACAAGATACTGACAAGGCTTCATAGGTCCCAGCCTGATGATCACTGGAAAACATGCAGCACTCACACATTGGTCTCACAGGCACCCCCACAACCATGCTTTCCCCAGAGAGCATCACAGCTCCTTCACCCACCTGATGCCACTGCCTCGACCTGAGATCTCCCCTTTCTTCTTCCACCATAGATTTTGCCAGCGACTACACACCCACATATCCTGTTCACATCCTGTTTGTAGATCATGCTGATGACACTTACTGACTTAAAATGTTGTGGCCAGAGGGAAGTTAGCACCAGTGTTTGTATTAAAGTGTAGCATTTTCAAGGAAACTCACTCCAAATTCAGGAAAATATGATTCCATTCTTGCCAAGAAATTCAGAGGATGCTTTTTGACATAGATTAAGTACAGATTAACTAGGTTAACATTTAGGAAAAAAATGATACTCCTTAGAAAGATAATATGAGATACTTTTTGATGCTTCATAGCTTCTAAAAATATTTTCTATTTTAATAAAGTCTATAAAGTTGTCTAAAAACATTAGCTGATTTATGGGGAATGCAGAAAGTCTGTAAAGACCCTTAAAGCAAGAAAGCAAAAGAAAACCACAGAATACACATTCATCTTAAACTAAAAAATACCAAATTAAAAATAGCCTTCTTTCTTAAACTTATTCTCTGAGTGTGAGAGGGGAGGGAAGCAGGCAAAACAGGTGATCATAGTATTTAGCTTTTAAATGAACAATGATTTTAAAGAAATTACATAAATATAAGATTCTTATTTATTTTTTGTGTGTAGCAAATATGGAAAAGTTGCTCTCAGTATGCTCTGAGAGTGGTACAGGGAACAGTGTAAGCATGGACACTACTGGAAAACAAAGAATTAACACCCAGACTTTTAAAACTTACTCTAATACTAGCAATCAGTTACTCTCTTGACTGAAGCTTGCACCTTTTCAGACACAAACCTAATCACCAGATAATTGCAAATCCATAAAATCACACAACATTAGTTCCAGCATTCATGAAACTACTTACTTAAAAATTGCAATGTTACTTCTAGCAAGCAATAAAGATGTATTAGTTTAAAAGTGTTCATATTATTTCATGACCCTTTTTTATTAATCCACTATTAATTTCCCATGGTTCAGCAAGGAAGAGAATATGTTTATTTATAACATTAGTTGAATCACTGAATCCTACGTGTTTTGCAAAATATTTTGTTCATAAAGGTGTATTAGGTTACACTAAAACTTAAAAGCTACTCTTTGCCTGTGGCTGTAATTTTTGGTTTATCTCTTTGAGATGCACACAGACAAATTAAAAAAATATGTAACTATCATCCTTCATATTTATTTTTTTTTATTTCCTATTTACTTGTCTTTTGTTTATTATTAACCATGTAGTTGTGAGTACTACCAGATCTACCATATGTGGAGTTTCTTATGTGACTATTTTTCTCATGTGCTTTCCAAAGATTTAGTGGTTTTGCATATCAATGTTTTTCCTTGCAGATCCCTAAGGGACACATGCCTCAACAGTAGCACCAGACTTTGTAGTATAATGCTTGACTTAATTTTCTATCAACCGTTGTTCTATGCCTACATATTCTTTTCTATGTGTTGCTTTCTAGAGGATACACCACTGACCCTGCCTGCTCAATGTGCAGAAACTAATGCCCGCGAGCACTAAGGCTTTATAAGACTTATCCCTACGCCTTTACTTGTCATATCAGCAGCTTCATCTGCAGAAATGCATTCTGACTGAGTAAGCCTGAGGTAGACAATGCTTAATTCTCCGTTACAAAATCTTCCAAGAAGAGAAGAGAGATTCGGCTGCAGGGCATCCATCCTATCAGCAGACTATTATCTCAACACTCTGTTACTAGCTTTCAGCTGGCCATATTCAGTCTGATTATCATGTTAGAGTCTTGCCCTGGATCACTATACAGGAGTACACAGCATATATTTATCCAGCTGCTATTCTGAGACTCCAAATAATTGTTTCTTGTACCTGCACATTGTATATCTATGAACAAACGCAGCACAGAAGGTCTCCAAAACCTAAATTGGATGTTGCAAAGTCAAAATATGAGCCAATTGCAAACTGAAAAGGAAAAAGGAACACAAAATGAAACTAATACAATCAAACGAGGAACAGCTGTTAATAAACAAACCCTTTTAAGTCCTAGATTTTATTCTGTCATAACTGAAAGAATAGATCCATGGTTTGCATTGATATGCAGTGCAGTCTCATGTAACAGATACCTATGTGTTGGATCAGAAAGACAATATGTAATTTACTGTTTCCATCCAAACACTTTTTATCCACCAAGGATTCTAGCATCTCAAATATCTAGCACATCAAATAAAACAACCATAGGCCACAACAGCAATATTCTGTACAATGAAATAGAGTCATTAAGTACATTAAAACCCTGTAATTTAAACATATCTCCAATTTTATAAAATTATTTCTAAGGGGTTTATGGCATATTTGTCAAAGAAAACTGTTACTCAGAACTTCATGATTCTCACTGCATCCAGCAGTGAAGGTGTTGACAAAGTTTTGCAAAACCTAAGTGGGTTTTCAAAGGAAAGAAAGTCAAAATAAGTAATTCAAATAGAAAGTCAATAGAAGTTAGGAATGTTTAAGAGTTTTGAAAATTTCTGACTTGAATTTCTAGGATTGCTTTTACTTTTAAGCAACTTACTCAGTGATTTTTATTCTTCTGAAATTCATAGAAATTATACAATTGTCTTGAGTCCATTGTCTCCTTTTTCACCTGTAAAACATTGTATAAAAGCACATGAACGCTGTAACAAAAAACATATTTCAAAGCACATTTTCTTTTTAGAATTACAGCACACTGAGGAGTATTTTAGACTGTCAACACTATGAAAGCAGTGGCTTCAGACAATAAACACTATGTCATTCTGATTGCACCTATTAATCAGCTATTGAGGAGAAACTGTTCACTTGATTAAGACATATAGATCAGGTCTCGCTTTTTCTGTAAGAAGTTCTAAGAAGTATAAAGGAAAATTATTATATTCTGAGATGACTTTTTAATTTACTGTGTGACTAGCATAATTTTCTTTTAAATCTTGGAAAAAACCCATCAATATGAAGGTTTGCACTGTTACCCAGGCCTAAACCATCAATGTTCTTATGACAACAAGGGTTAATGGGTATGTCTCACAGTGTTTTGTGGAATGCACTCAGAGTATCCTCATAAAGAGTTTGCATTAATTTCTTTATAAAACAAGCATACCAATAAAAAAGTGTTGTAAATATGCAGTCATTCTGTAGCGCAGGTAGGATCCTGCATGCGCAGGCATGCCCTGTGCCTTCTGTAGAGTGATGTGAGTAGAATTTCACATATGCTAACAAGGCTAAGCTTTGATGTCTGTAGATATATGTGGGAGAAGGTAAGGTAGAATGGACACCAAGTACCTTAGCTTAGGAGGTTGGAAATAATTTAACATTTCTAGTTTCAGGTATAGAGTGTTGATAACCATATTTTTCTGTTTAAATTTCAAAAAACTGACCTCTCTAGAAGTTAAGGCCCTTGAAGCCAAAACAAACCACATTTGAAGAGTCATTTTTTTTTTCTCTGTGTGGTTGCAGTTCACTGATCAATAATATCAAGCAGATACCACTGTGATTTAACATGTTCATGTGTTGGGAAGTATTCAAGCAGGGTGAAGTTCTGAAGTAATGAAAAAAACCCTTTCACAACACAGTAAAGTACTGTTAAGTTATAAAGATTTGTGTTCACTTAAAAAAAATAAATTAATTAATCAAGCAGTTGATGTACTTGGATTCTTGAGGATTAAGCAATTATACAGTGTGAGACTTTGTGCACTCAAGTGGGAGGACAGAACATTGATGGTTTTGCTGATTATGCAAGTGAAATAGTTTTGTTTCCATCATCTCTGGAATACAGCTGCACTATTAATTTAGGTTCTTGTTCACAGTCTTCCAGCAGGCATGGATTAGGATTTTTTTGCCACAATTATAGTCATCCATGGTTGGAAAGTCATAGGAGGAGAATTCCTATCAAAGATTCTTACAGGAAAAGTAATGTCAAAGAGTTTAAAAATTAATATGAACTTGTTCTCAAATCTGTACATATATGTAAGAATATTGGAATCTTATACCAAGGAGAAACAGAAATGTGTTTTTTTCATTTGCAGTTGCTCTATGTCAGAAAGCTGTGGAATGAAAATATATTGCAGAATAAGCTAGAGTTAAAATTGAACAAAAAAAAAGTCAGGATCATGAGGAAATCTATTCAAACTGCAAAATGTATTTGGTTAGGCTGAGTTTGGTTTTTTTAGAAATACAATTATGCTTTACACTCAGCTGTGGTTTATCATTGTACTTCTGTTAACAGTCTAAGGCAATTCTGTTGGAATCTCATAATTTTGAAGTGAATATCAAGTGTAAGCTACAGTCTGGTTTGTGTTCACTACTATATTTCTCAAGATATGTGATTCAAATTAGCAATACACTGTCTTTCACAGGGAAGGTAAAGCTTAAAAATAGCTATAGAAAGCTATAGAAAGGTTTTGCGATCATTAATATTCAGAAGATACTTGTTATACTCCAATGCTTTCCTAACGGAACTATTAACTGATATAATTGTTCAACTTTGTCTTTTGCACCTCTCTTATTAATCACAGAATCACAAAATAAAAATCGTTGGAAAGGACCTACTAGATCCCCGAGTCCAACCATACCCACACAAACAATATACACCTGATAAATGGAAAAACACAAAATAATCTCCTCCATGCCTGCCACTATAGCCTGTCATGAAGCACTATGTCTACACATTTCTTAAATACCTTCAGGGATGGTGACTCAACTACCTCCCAGGGAAAGCCCTTCTAGTGCCTCACTACAATTTCTGGAAAGAAATTCTTCCTGAGATCCATTCTAAATCTCCCCTGCCTCAACTTCAGACCATTTCCCCTCCTTCTGTCAGCAGCCACCAAGGAGAACAAGCCAACATCCACCTCTCTATGACCTCTCCTCATGTAATTATAGAGGGCAATGAAGTCCCCCTCTGTTGTCTCTTCTCCAAACTAAACCTGCCCAGCTCCCTCAGCCCCTCCTCATATGACTTGTTCTCTAAATCCCTCACAAGCTTAGTAGCTCTCCTCTGGACACACTCCAGCATCTCCATGTCTTTCCCATAAGGAAGGGAACAGAACTGAACACAGTACTCGAGATGAAACCTCACAAGGACTGAGTAAAAGGGCATGATAAAAGAGACAACGTATTGTGGTTCCGAGTAGCATTGACACACCCGGTTAATCTGAAAAGGCTGGAGAATGCAGGCATCGATCCCGCTACCTCTCGCATGCTAAGCGAGCGCTCTACCACTTGAGCTAATTCCCCAGTGAAAATAAAGAAGATGTCTATCAGTTATTGTAATTTAAAACATAATATTAGATTTTATGAACTGAAAAAGTAAATAAGTATTTGATTCTGCCTTCGTATTATCAAGGACGAAACAGAGAATTTGTGAAAATACAGTTACATCCATGCTGTTATGGATTGTGATAGCCATGCCACAATCTTGTTTTATTGTCAGGATTTTCTGAACACCTCACTTTAAAGGTTAATATTAGGGGTCTAGCTAAAGACTATGTTTGGGACCCAGATAAACAAACTCAACTTCATCTGAGGTCATGACATGAGAATGATTGAGTCACTGTCTCTATTTCGAAACCCACAAAATGACTGAGTAGAATAAACTGTCTCAAAAATGCTATTCAAACTAAGGGTTGTTACTGCATAAGCAGTGTAGCACTTACTATGAAGTATTTGTGGGATGGTGTAATTTTATAACATTCTACTGAATGGATTAGCAGGGAAAATAGGTCATCAGGGAAAGGTTAAGGGGAAAGGACAAGACAGTTCAAGAAGGAACAAATTTGGGAAACTGGAGAGAGGTTAACAAAAAGAGCAAGACACTAGTAAGCTGGCAGCTGATCATTACAACTGACTGACTGAGTCCTTCACAGTTTGTCCTATCTTCTGATATTAAACTTTATTTCTACCTGTTTTTTCTGTGTGAATATTATTCTGTGTTTGCTAGTGTGGAGAGGCAATCCACTATTGAAATTGACCCTGTACCTAGTGAGCACAAAAGGTCTGGGTTTGATGTCAGAGCTGTCAGTCTGGAAGCTGAATGACAGAGGCACAACTGAAGAGTGTTTTGTGTTCTGTTGCTTTGTTTCAATCACGCTCCAAGTCCCCTGCCATGACCAGGGACACCCCCACTAGAAAAGGTTGCTCAAGGACCCATCCTATCTGACCTTGAAGACTTCCAGGCAGGAGACAGCCACAACCTCATTGGGAAAACTCTTCCAGTGTCTTACCACCCTCATCATGAAAAACTTCC
>VZRI01004362.1:90159-121263 GCA_013397515.1 Upupa epops | reverse complement strand
TGGTCTGTTCATCAAATCCATGTTTTTCCAGTTTGGTGACCAGGATGTATGCAGGATAGCATCAAACACTTTACACAAGTCTAGGTAGATGACATCAGTTTCCTTCCCTTGTCCACTTGTGCTGTAACACCATCATAAAAGGCCATCAAATCAGTTAGGCATGACTGGCCTCTTATGAAGCCCTGTTGGTTACCAATCACCTCTTTATTTTCCAGATGTTTCAGCAGGGTCTTTAGGAGGATCTGCTCCATGATCTTGCCAGGCACAGAGTGAGGCTGACTAGCCTATAGTTTCCAGGGTCTTCCTTTTTTCCCTGTATAAAGATGGGGGTGATGTTTTCCCATTTTAAGTCATCAGGAACTTCACCAGACTGCCATCATCTTTCAAGTATGATGGCTAGTGACTTGGCAGCTTCACTCATCAGTACCCTCCGGACCCGTAGACTAGTGTACATTTAGGTTCTTCAGATAGTCTTGAACCTGATCTTCACTGAAATTGATTGGATCATCCTTCATCCTGCCTCTGTCTACTGGGACTTGAGTGGAGTGGCTAGAGCCTTTGCCGCTGATGACTGAGACAAAGATGTCATTAAGCACCTGAACCTTCTCCATATCACTTGTGACCAGTTTATAAACAAGAGTCATTGAATATAAGTTACTTGTATGTTTAGCTTTGGGATAGGTCTAGTTGACTTCCACAAAAAACATGTCAGGAACCTTTCTAACAAATTTACAGTTAAATTCTAATGCCTGGAAATATTGTATGTGATCATTATTCCTCCAATTTTTATTTTTATATTTTTAGATATGGCAATTTAAGTAAAAAAAGTTTATACTTACAATATTTTGTTTATTAATTTTTTTTTTTTAAATCTAGATTAATAGACACAGAATTGGGAACCAGAATTCTAATACAATAAAATTTCTAACAGTTGAACCATATTTAATTTTCTAAAAAGAACATTTGATGCTGTATTTTCCCAAGACCCTCATTTGTCAGAATCTAAATCAGAAAAGTTACTGGGACACTGGCTTCGAAAGCTATTGTTTCTGCATTTGATAATTTTCAAAACCATTGTTGTTCACACATATTTTCAGAGGTATTAAGTACATACACAGATGTTAAGATGTGCCTTTTAAAATATGAGGTATCTATCCTTCTATTTGTGACTGAGACTGCTTCAATAGTACTTGTTACAGATATCTAAGTACCGTGAGTAGCATTTGAAGGATAACACAGTGAACTTTAATGAACGTGAGCTTCACTCATGATTCACATTTGGTACACCAGTACAGTAAATGTTCAGAACTGCAGGCTTATTGTTATCATTGAAAACCTATTTTTTTGACAACTGAAGGATTAAAATACCTTCCCCAAAAGTAGATTTCCATCTCACACAGTAGAACTCAATTCACAAAGGTATAGGGTATCTCAGATGTACAAACTTTATTCATTCTTTTGAAGCAAGTCTCCTATGCAGAAGGGAAAGTGAATCTGTATGGCTGACTTGAAAAAGTAAAAGGAAACTCACACAATCATTCAGGTACAACATAGGGTTTAGGAACCTACTACTTGACAGCAGCTAGGCCACTGGAAGGATTATCCTATACTTTTACCCATTTCAGTTACCTTCCCTATAGCATTAATTTCTGCCTACTGTCAAAGGATGAAGAGTGGCTTAGCTGACAGGACCTAATGTATAGTTTTTCTATAAGAGTAACTTTTAAGCTGTTTATGCAAGAGAGGAGAAAGTTGTGGTTCATATCAGTGTTCCCTGGACATTTTGTTTATAACCAATGGCAGCCTGACTAAAATGCGCATCTATTTCTCCAGACTAAAGTGGTTCTAACTAGCCATCTAGAGACTTCTCTATTTTAAAGTATTTATTATTGATTTTAGATACCTTCTGGAATTAGTTAGAGATTCAGAAAAGAGGAATTGAATCTGTACTTGAAACCACACCCCCCTTGTGGTTTTCTAATCCATACTTTTAGTTGAAGTTAGAATTTTATTATCCATGTGTACACTTTATCTCAAACTTTCTTACAAGCCTGGGCAAACATTCAGTTCCCTGAGAGAGACACTAAGGTGCAGACTGTCCTATTGACAGGGTGGACAAAGCACGTTCAAAATTCTGAATCGTAGCCTGAACATAACCAACAAAACCTACATGGAAGAATTTTACAGTACTAATTTCTATGAACTGAGTATATTTTTCCTCAAAATCTGTCCTAAAATATATACGAACATTTTAATGTAAGTTGCATACAATAACTAGAGATGAGAAGCTGTCCTTAGTAAGACTTAAGAAACTGTCTTTAGACAAGTACAGTAAATATTACACCAAATACCTCATTATGGATGCAGACATATAAAATACAAGAGCTCAATTAAATCAGTTTTTCTAATTATTGATACAGTTACAGAAGTTCAAACTACCTAATTGTGGGATAAATCACTGTTAGTGACATAGTTAAGACTGCTGTCTATAAGCTTTCTGGTATATACCCCTTTTCTTTAATGTTATGCTCACCCTATCAGTAGTTATCTAGGTCCTAAGGTTTTCAACCTCTTTATTCCTCAAGCAGAATAAAGTTACTTTACAGTGAGTTATCAGTGTTCTGAGTTCTTTGTCTTTAGGAGTATCCTTACATAGTTGGTATGGCATTACAATAAAAGAGAGAGAAATAAAAAGGAAAAAAAAAAGTTTATGACTTTTTAAGCTAGATGAGGATATCAAATTTAGTTGGGAGCCCATGAGAAGGAAACAGAATATGAAAACTTAAAAATAGGGACATATTTGTGATTGTGAATAAAGAAAGATCACCATTCCCTCTGGTATCCTTCTGGTAAAGAGCTCTGGATTGTTGTATGTTTTGCACCTTCTCTTTACTTGAGAAAGCATAGTGCTACTATTTACTATCAAATAAATGTTGATTACAACAGTGAATAGAAAACCAGATTATTTTTTTTTAAATGATAATTTTAAGGACATTTTCAATGTAGTGTTTCTCGATTTAGATTATGAGTGTCAGTATAACTGCATGTGGTCTGACAGCAAGTGGTGTATCAGTAAGCCACAGTTACAGATTCATAGATTCATACAAACACCTTTCCTGATCCAAATCCAAATGCAAACCTGTGGTATGTAAAGGGCTGGTGCCTGTTACTCAGTGATGGCATAGGCTTCATAGGCCTCTTAGCAAACACAATATTCTCAAGGCAAAACTAAAATTAGCTAAGCATCTGACCTCTGGAAAATCACAGCTCCAACTTGCTTATCATTTAACTAAAGCAAGACCAGAAAGGTCCCAAGGCACTGCAATGCTAGATGACCACAAAGCCTTTCTCGTTTTTTCTAATAATGTCAAAACTGGACTATTAAACAGTGTGAAGGTGTAGTTACTCAAAAACATGTCTAGCAAAATAGAAAAGCCTCTTTGCTTCATTTTTGTTCCATTTGACTAAGAAGAGAGAGAAAGAAGAAAGTTGTTTTCCTTAATTTCAATACAAGCTGAATTTTTAGAGGCACTTCTATTCAATCATTAAATATGTCTTTATTTCCAGAAGTCACTGAACACCAAAAAATATCCTACTTGTCTCACATTTAAATTGGCTAAATACCTTAAAAAATAACTATCGCTCCTTTTCTGTTGACAGTGAGTCAGAATCTGTGTAAACATTTATGAAGTAACTTAGATGTTTGTGATGAATATGTGTGATATTTAATGTGAAAGTATAAAGGAAATGCTACTTTGATACAGCAATATAATTAAGTAGAAATCTGATAGCAAACTTACAAGCTACAGTGAGGTCATCAGTGCTGATGTCCACATCTTAACAAATAAAAATCACAGGTAAGCCAGTCATCATACTTTCTGTGTTATACTTTTACATGATCTGAGATGATATGGTCAGTTAGTTGAACAGGACAGAAAATTCAATATAATGTTAATTTTAAAACCTTAGACTATATTTCTGCAGTTAACAGGAAACATATCAGAAAATCATAGAATCATTAGGGATTGGAAGGGACCTTGAAAAATCATCTAGTCCAATCCCCCTGCCACAGCAGGATCACCTAGATCAAGACACACTGGAACATATCCAGGTGGGTCTTGAACATCTCCAGAGAAGGAGACTCCACAACCCCCCTGGGCAGCCTGTTCTAATTCTCCATTATATCATAGGATGGTACAGAAGCTTAAAGTTCAATAAAGTTCAGAAACAGCAAATTTTCTGGAAGAATAAACTTTCAGGGACTATGAAATATGAAGTCACACTCTGATTGAGAAATCATCTCACACTGCTCAACTCTTCTATTATTCCTCAGGCAGCTGTTGGTGGATATTATTACAGTTATGAATTCTGAGGTACTTTGGAAGTTATTATTTCATATTTTTATATATGTAATGAACTGAGCTACGCCAAGGTAGAATGGAGACAGAAGAATTGTGATTCAGTTAAAAGAAGGATCATTATGAAACATTCAGTATAACAGGTTAAGTTATGATCCATTATATTAGGGAAGAGTTGCTCAGATTAGGAAACAGAATTGAAGCTCTGATTAGAAGATTATCCTAGTATATGAGGAAATGATAACATAATTAAGGAAACAGATGATATTCTTTTTCCCTTACCATTTGGAATACATAGCAAGATTCACTGATGATAACAAGGTTAACTTAGCCTGCTTGTCAACTGCCAGTCTATTGCTTTCCTTCAGCCAAATTCTATTAATGGTTCCATTGATGCTCATTATCAAAATAAAGAGTACTAGACAGTGCCTTAAAAATACTGGGTTTTTCTAGCAGATTGTTTTCGTTTTGTGCAAGATTGACTGCTATAGTGAATAAAGTATAAGTTTCTGGGTTTAGTTGTTCTGGAAGAGACAACAACCATTTGTCTGTTTTCAGCTTGTAACCTTTGTTCCTGGCAATATCCATTCTCTCATAGTTTGTTTAACGTTAAGTCAGGGAATGCAAATTTTCCTGGATATTGGAAAATGTATTGATTAGGGCAAAAATTTGCAAATGCAGTGAGGTTTATATGCTATCATTAGATGTAGAAACTGATATACAGTTATTGAGGAGCACAGGGGTATTGTTTCCTTGAGGAGAAGTAGTATTCATTGGACATGAAAAAACAACTGAAGTCATTCCCAAGTTAAAGCTAGGAAGCAATCCATACATACTATCCACACCAATATTATCTGTTAATATTGTTAACACTGTTAGTGTAAAGCCATTTCACACTATGCTAAAAATGTTACAGAGCTTTTGTATCATTCCTTTAGCTATAAAAGTATCTCATCCAATGTTAATTTTGATATTAAATAATGAGGATTGGGAATTTAGGGTTTTGTGGGGTTTTTTTTTGGGGGGTGGTTTTAATCCCTATAGTTAAACCAGTGATAGTGCATGCATTCTTAAAATGGAAATGCATCTGTTGTTCTTCTCTGACTTTTTGGATTAAACATACATGGTTTGGGAGCAGATTATACATAGGAAAAATGTACATTCACATTATGGAGCACTATTTAGTCTTCACTGACAGTAATAGTGCATGCATTTCAGTGGTGGATTTTTGCACATATGGATCATAGACATTCAGAGTCATGTAAATAGGAAGGGACCTCTAGGAGTCATCTTATCTAGTATTCTGCTCAGATCTCATCCATTTAGTGGAAGAAATTCAATCTCCTTGGGCAACCTGTCCCAGTGTTTGAAAATTTTCATGATAGAATTTTATTTCCTTGAGTTGGAATTTTCCATACTGTAACTCATGTCATCATTGCTCTTATCTTCCCTTTTACATCTCTGAAGGCACCTGACTTTGCCTTTATCTCATATTAAGAAGTTATAGACAGCAATCTTTCCTTGGATCAATCTTTCCAAACTTGAATAGACCCAGCTATTTTAGTTTCTCCTCATATGTCAAGTGCTCCAGCTCCCTGAGCATCGGGGTGGCTTTTGCTGATCTTTCTCCAGTTCATTCAGTCTGCCTGGTATATGGATGTCCCAATATGAATGCAGTACTCTAGATACAATCCCACCAATGTCAAAGAGTGGGATGAATCCCTTTGTTTCAGATGGTTTTTCATTCCAAAATGTGTCTGGATTTATTTGTACACCAAGATCACAAAGCCTTCTTCTGGAACAGACTTTGTATTTACTCTTAATGAATTTCATTAATATATTTCACCCCATTTTTCCAGGCTATTGAGGTTCCCCCATACAGCAGCTATCCTGTCCAGTGTGTCAGTGTCTCTTCTCAATCTAGTGTCTTCCATAAACTTATAGGGGGCATACTCTATCCACTCTATCCAATCATTAGAGTCATTAATATACATATTAAATTATAGGACTCGGCACAGATCCCTAAGGGATGCCATTAGTAACTGGCTGCCAGGTAGACTTTGTGCTGCTGATCACTACCATTTCACCCTGACAGTCTTGACAATTTTCTGCTCACCTTACTGTCCTGACCTTGACCTTCCAAGTGCTCTTTGTGCACACCTTGTACACTAAAGAGAAGCAGTTAACTTCTGAGTTTTCAGTTAGATAAAACTTAAATACCATAACAATCAAGCTAATTATGGTTCTTTAAAACCATCACTATGTAATGATTAGTGAATACAAGTGAAAATTGCTTGAGAATAGATTCAAGGATCAGTGAAAGAGACACATAGCATGTATCTAAAGTCTCTCACTGGCACATTTATAAATCTGGTCTATAAAACCTACACCAAAAGAGTTACTCTCAATTTTGTTATGAATAAAAGACTCTGAGTATTAGGAGGTGCTCTATTAGTATAAAGTATTCACTCTTACCTGACAGAAAATATTTTCTAAGCATAAGGCTTTTGTTTTTTAAATAATTAACAATTATTTAATATAATTTACAAATGCTTAGGAAGGTAACTTGGTCATAATTTACCTCCTGGTGTAAAACAAAAAAAAAAAAAGCAGCACATAAGAAATATTTATGGTACACAGTTGTCAGAAATCCAGAGCTTGTCATTGATTTAACAGGAACTTCAATAGTTTTCTTATAAATGTGCATTTGAACAAGACTTAAATGAATTGTTTTCTCTGTAGGAGCTGAGAAGCAATATTTGGTTAAATAAACAAATAGATAATTTATCATCTACCACATTTTTGCCTTAAGTCATACAGTAGTCATTACTCAGAAATCTTTCAGTAGTTAACAACATATGTCGAAAAAGTTAAATTATGTAAAATCTTGAGACATTTTATTTTATCCCATTTTTTGACATTTTAATGTCAAAAATGCCCACTTCCTTTTCCCATTATTTTAAAGAAGAAAGCCCAATAATGATATTTTCTTTTTTTACAGCTAACAGCTAAGCAATTCCCTTTATTTAATCAGAAAATCATTGCTGCTTATCCATCCAATGATGTCAACAGTCTTTTAACCATGATGGAAAAGAACAAAGAAGTGACATAAAAGTTAACTAATAACATTTATATGGGCTCTTTTAATTATTTTTGTTAGAAATATGCTATAGGAAAGGGTGGCCTATGCCTTATTATTCATAATTAGCACAGTTCAGGAGATATAAAATGGTGTCAGATCTGAGATGCTGCAAAATGTAAAATCAGGATTTGTGCCATGAAAGTTAGGGGAAATTCTACGCTTTACGTAAAATTACCTTCTGGAGAGCTTTCTTCTGTCCTGTCCTGTTCCAAAAGAATTAGTTTTTTGGTACAAAGCTGGACAGGGATTAAGTCTGTTACTTGTCTGAGAAAGACACACAAGGGAAGTGGGAACTCTTGGGTACTTGGTGTTTCCTGATGATTCCCTTGCTAATGTACAAGTTATATCCTACTGCTTCATAAAAATCTTATAATGATTGGCTTTTTTCCATATTTACTGAGTATGACTAATAAAGCACCACATTTACATGTACCTAGCCCACTGGGGTTTGAAGATTAATCCTTCATAAAGCGATGTGGCCCCCAGGTGTAAAGAAGATTATTCTAGCAGGAGCAAGTCATTTCCCCTCAAGGTGAAACAAAGACTACAACTAGAAAAGACAGACAACTATTCTGTTTCTAGTCTGTTCCTGCAAAAAAATAGGATGATACGGAAGATATTTGAAGGTTGTTAGTCTCTTGAAAGCTTGTTTCTTTTTCAGGAATGAGATTAGGCATAATGATATATATCCTGTAGTCCCACAACTGTTGAAAACATGTTGACAGAAATAGTATGAAATTACTGTCAGGATGGATAAAAAGGCTAATTATGCATGAAACAATAATTTGAAAAAATGTTTAATCGTATCAGCTATTTCGGCATCAAAAGAGAAGGTTCAAAAAAAATCTTCTGGGTGTAGTCAGTTAATAATGACTAAAAATTAAATAACAAAAAGGTGACATTCAGATCCATCTCCAAATGTCATGGTGCAGTTGCATTCTAATTAGTGCATTACAATGTATGTCAAGATGCAGGAACTGTGATCCTCAAAACAGTTTCTTGACAATCTCTAGCGTAAGAATGGGTAACAGAGAAATAATATTCTGCAATAATAACATAACAGCAAAGGTTTTTGGAAAGGTTTGTATTATTTGGATTTATGGGTGCTCATAACTGGCAAATGAGCACTCATCTCTGCCTAAGGGTATTTGCAGTACAGAACACAGAATTCTGGACATTTAAGCACACTAAGAGGATTGATTTATCATGTATGCTATAACCTATAAACTATACTAATTCTGTTAAGGTTTGTTATGCAGTGTCAGCATTGCTTATTTTATAATGTTTCAGTGCTTAGAATACTCATCCCAGAAGTAAAGGAAATCCATGGAGCCTCTCACATTCTAATTTGATTTGAAATGACAGTGTCATAATCCTAAAAATATTCACTAAATATTGCCTGTTGACTGTTATAAAAGAACACACATTCCTGCATCAACCTCAACTGTGAGCCACTGTGCAGATGTTTCAAACTCTGAACAAGACTTAAATGCCAGAATGAGGCTCAATAGAGCTGCAACCAGACATAAAGGCGTCCAGGTTGTAGAGCAACAGTGCCATCCTTGATTATTTTAATCAATGACTTTACAATATGGG
The DNA here is from genome assembly GCA_013397515.1 of Upupa epops. Classification (NCBI taxonomy): domain Eukaryota; kingdom Metazoa; phylum Chordata; class Aves; order Bucerotiformes; family Upupidae; genus Upupa; species Upupa epops. The sequence goes on along the minus strand of VZRI01004362.1, from coordinate 112,167 downwards.
ATACTTAAATAGAGCAAGAAACACATTCTCCGAATTTACCATTTGCAGACAACTACTTAAATCAAAGGCTATAGAATCAGCCATCCATGTCCTGGCCTTCTCTAGTGGGTCAATGGTTTTCACACATACAGTGACCAACAGCTCAATTTGAACTACAAGAGAGGGAAAGTCATCAATATATTTCCAGAGGATAGTGTAGATATTTTATAAGCCAGGAAGTCTTGTTTCGACCTTATATAAGCTGTGATTCAGCAAGGTAATTAGATGACTCCTTAGTTTAATCATATGAGTAATGCTATCCATAAAAGCATTCACTTGCTTAGAAGCAGGTACATGTTAAGTCTCTTACTGAATCGAGTCTTCAGCTGACTTGCTTATCTGCATGCAATTCAATTAACTAACTTCTCCTTTTCTGTGTCCTTTTCAATAGATGGTTTTACAGGCTCTTCTAATTTTCTAATTGCCAGAACTGCTGTCAACAGTTTCATCTCTCACTGACATATATTAAAGCAGCTCAGCTATTTAAAACCTTTGTTAATTTCATCTTTTTCTCACTTATTAGTTGGACTAATATTGACTTATTCCCACCAATACTTGTTGTAGCCCATCCGATTTTCTCTAACCCTCTGACTGCAGTAATCCACGTAACAGTTTGACTGCTTTTGTTCCCCTGAGGTACCAGCTTATTTCTGTACAAGCATTCTTCTCGTCTTAGAGTATTACTTATTTTTAACCCATGGCTCCTCAAGCAGTATGTTTCGAACTCCTGCTGTAACATAAACATTTTCCATTTTAAATGTGTCTGTCTATGTGAAGATTGAAATGATGATGAACTTGCTAGTAGAGACAGATTTCACTTTGCTTCTGAATTCAGTCTGGGACTCCTTCAGCATCTACATTAGTGGAGACACTGATGTAACTGGCAGCAGGGCTGTTGAGTTCAGTATTAGCTATGTATATATTTCATGTTATTATTTTCATAGAAGCTGTTGGAGTTTCCTTTTTCAATCTATAAGTCTCTCTCCCTTTGTATGCAGTAATCAAGTGAACCATGCCTTTGAACTCTGTTAAGTCTCACTTTAGTTAATATTAAAATACACATTTGCTAGTATTTTTGACCATTATTTTTAAGGAACATACATCTCTCCACCTCAATAGCATGAACAAAGACAGGAGCATCAATTTCTTATCACAGGCAAAACAGATTCAATTTGGGGATAATTTATTCCCAATTAAAATCAGGATTTAATGAATCATTCAGGTAGTGTGAAGCAAGAAGTTAAATACTAAACCAGCATCTTTCCTCTCTGCTATCCCAGCTTCAACTTCATTCCTCATTTCTGACCCCTCAGAGAAACAGCAGGATTTTTTTCTCACACTTTTTATATCCTGCTCCTTATGCTGTATCATTTTGCATTTTCACTGAGATGCCACTACCATGACTGAGGAGCTCAGCTGTATCTTGCAGTGCGTTTGTTTGAGCTGGCTGGAACTGTCTGTGTCTGGCATGGAGTAGACCCAGCTTCTTCTCACAAAGGCCATCCTTACAGTCTCCTGCTGCCAGTGCCTGGGCATCTGCACCTGGTATAGTATTTGTCTTCAAACCTTGATCACTTCCTCATGTGTCTATTTGTTTAGATGTGCAGAAGAAGAAATAAGAGAGATCCTGGCAATAACGTGAGACATCATTTGTGGCAATATGTCCCAAATACAACAATCACTTGGGGAAAAAAGATTACAAATAACTGGCTATCGCTTTTGGTTGAGTGAAATTTGTACTGTGATATATAAGCAAGTGAAATAATGACATACATAAGAATAAAATGCTCTAGGGCAGAAACTTAATGAAGGTTGCCAGCAGAGAAACCACTTGACAGAAAAGCTGTTTTTCTCAAATCTCAGTATTTTTTCACTGTTCTTTTCTTTTTTTTTCTTTTTTTTTTTTGTCTTTAACCAGTGACAAAGATAACTCTCCTGCCAAATCTCACCGCTGTCTCTGTGGTTTGTAATATCTGTCAAGAGAGAAGTTATTTCAAAATGATCTGCATATCTGGTAATTTCTGTATCAGGCAGTGGAAGAACATGAAAATATTACAGGACACTAACTGTTTAGGGGTCTTGAATCTCCAAATATATAAAAAGATAAATTCATGTAATAAAGAATACGGACCTTTATTCTATATAAATTCTCATTACAAAATTTAATGTTAATTTATATTGAAGTGTTTTCAGACCTCTATGGAAATACTGGACTTGATGGAAATATATAATGAAAGCAGAATAAATTCAGCTAGTCCTCAGGGTTTTACCCCAGAATGAAGTTTGTTACTGATCTAGTTATGTGTCACAGAAGCTGGATGTTTCACCATTGTCTTCTTGTAAGATGCCATGAAAACGTCCCTAAAAGCATATGCGATACTAGACTGCCAAAGATCTAAGGTCTTCAACCAAAACATATACAAACAGCTACCCAAAATGAAAATATCTATGAAATCACACTTCATGAGTTAAGAGGATACCTACACACCGTGGACAGGGACACACATACAGGTAGATACTTAAAATGACTATGTCTTTGCTAAAAATATTATCTGGGTTAACTGAAGTCTGAGTAAAGAACACATTGGCTAGCTTACTCCTTTTGAGCTGAGGGAAAGAGTGGTCAATGTTTTTACATTGCTAGCAAACAAGCAACTGCCCTCATTTTCAGTTTTGCTGGGAACTCTGATTCTGAACCACATAGTTGATCAGCTGAAATTTTATTTTTATGTAAATTCATTATTTCATTATTTTCCCCAAGTTAACTCCTGGTTAAGTCATGAAATATGATGTTATTCAGTTTCAATAAAGCTGATAAAATGTAGCTCATAGTATTTTTTATAAGAGATTACCATATAAGCAAATCCTTCCCATTTTGCTTAAAGTTTGAAAGTAATGCATTTTTTTTTGTTGTTAAACTAATACTGGATTCCTCATCTTTTATGAATTAACATGACTTCAGTGGACAGTATCTGGTCCATGAGAACCTTGTTGTAAGAATGCAATGTTATAAGATTTATGGTTGGAGAAGTATTCAAAGAGGACCTAAAATATGTTTGTTTTTTTTTTTCTCAGTACTATTTCAACTCCAAATTTGTTTTTAGTGTATGTAAGATAAGAAACTATTGTTTAAAAATCTTATCTTACGTTGAAGTAAGACCACACACAACTAGTTTATGTGTCAGTTCATTTCCTGAAAAGGAGCAAAAATATCTGTTTCTCTCTTGCCTCTTTAATTTTCATGTTCAAGATGCCGTGAATTCATTGTATTGTTCACTATGTGCTTGGTTTTATGCCCAAGGGAAAATATATCTTTCAGAAATGATTAAGAAGCATTACTGTTTTTAAAACCCTACGTTATTTCTTATTTTGAAGCATATGTGTCACATTTTGATGCATCTTGTCATGTTTAATCAATCAAACTGATGCATATGAGACATGATTCAATTTCACATGATCAGAGTTACTTTATTTGACATACCACCCTTTGACATTTAAGGTCAAATTTAAAACAGTAACATATAATAACAAACAAACAAAAACATTGCACTGTATGAAAAGATGCTGAGAAAAAAAGAACTACCTTTTTAAAGCTGGGTAAGGTATTTGTGTTCACATGTGAAACACTTGCATTTTAACTATTTGTGATATTTTGGTGCCCAGGTTACATTTCCTGGTATGAATTTAACCAGCAGTGTTACAACATGAAGCTGGGACCTCAGGACTTTATAGAAAATTTGTTTTGGTTTGATAATTCATCTGCTGGAGCTGAAGAACAACCTGATAAGGAGAATGAATAACACCTGCTCTTTTGTTTGTGATGGCTGGGTAAAGGTACTGAAGTTTGCCTTTTATTATTCAAAGCATTCTCCATCCTTCCATATATGTTTTAATGAAAAAGGAGTTTTATAAAAGACAGACAGGTGATTTAATCTTATTTTTACCAAAAAAGTACTTGAAACAACCAAATAAAAAAATGCCGATTACATGGGGAACACAGCTAAGGGTCGCATGAGTCTGTGGGTGTTTTAATGTTTGTCTCTACACTTCATTAATCCAATTAGTAACTGTGTTTTATTTGATCTGGACAGAAATATTCCTTGAGTTCAGCCTGTATTGCTTTTGATGGTAATTGGTAAATAATTTGTCTCTACTAGACCCATGAGTTTTTTACATTCCATTTTCTCCCTATACCCCTGAGGATAAAAGTAAGCCAGAAGCTGAGTGGATATTTAGCTCTTTCCTAAGGCTAACCCACTACAGAATCTTACAGGATTTTATTAATGTATGACATAGAAAACATAGGTAGGAATGCTCTTTTCCAGTGGAAGAATGCAAGAGAAGTGAAAAACAAAGGAGATGAAATTATCATCTTGTGATATCTGTACATTTGCAAGGATAAAAACTAGTGTGAGGAAGAAAAGCCCAGACTTTAACTCTTTCATAACCATCCTAAGCTGTAGTGGAAATTCATGTCTTCAAAGAGAAAAAAAAACCTCCCAAGAAAGGCACCCATTAACATTTGAATTACGACCATTAGTTTTACAACTCTCAAAATTTGTTAGTAAATTTAGACTTTATATTCTTTTTTCCTCTCAAATACCATTTTCCAAAGATGATTGTTTTTTCCATTGCTTTAGGTATGTAATTCAGTCCCAGAATAATAATTAAATGGTAGTTTATGCCACTTCCAGGTTGAGCAAGCACAAATTAGGTAAACTGATGTATCTCCTTCTAGGTTTATTTTTCACAAGGAGTTGTACTTCCTTACAGACTTAGAAAGAATTATTCATATTTACAGACTATAGGAAAATCTTTCTGATTCGTACTTTGGGAATAATTAAATCTGCTTCTGTTAAAGGCTTGTTGAGAATATGATGTTTGACTTTTATCTCCTGCTAGCTGAGGTCACTTCTGCAATCTGATGACAATGTTTTACCAATATAGTCTGAAACAAATTGAGGTCAGTGTACATTTTCTCACAGCTTTGCTCTCAGATTTCTTCGATGAACTGCAGAAGGTTTCAATTTACTGAAGCACTGAAGTAGGTAAGATCCAATCAAAGTAAAAGCAAAATCAATAAATGCTAACCTCAGAGGGCTAAATAGTAGTGACATCAGTCAGGGGAAAAGTTGTTTGCGGATCCAAAATACCATTGTTGTGCATCCAGAAGAAATAGAAAATGCAGCTATATGTGTTTATGTTACTTGTTTACTGAGATGTATTTAACGTGTCTGACAAATAGGACAGACTTTCTATCTAGGACAGGAATGCATCCATATGTTTAGGCAAACATTCAGAAAATACAAGCAATCCATGGAATGCTTTGGACACCAATCCAAATTCTGCTCATCTCTGTAATATATTTCCCATTGCTTTATGTCCTAATATTTGTCGGTTGGTATGAATGAATAGCAAATAGTTAAACACTACAATCAATAGAACATGAATAAAATATCAAAAAAAAAGAGTTCTATCTTGAATTTGCTATATGGCTACATGGATTTGGTAAAATTTAGCTTTATCTGTAAAGAACTTGGTTGTCTGCTATTATTTTTATAAGTAACTGTATGTATACATTTTAAAGTAGTTTATGGTTATGTAAGCATTGTTACACAGAATATATGAGTGAAGAGGAGGAAGTGTCATCTGTAGTTACAGTATAGTAGTGAGGGTGTTTATATGTACTTTTAAGCTTCCTTCCATAAGAAATTTTATTTTTTAGCTGAGAATCAGCTGGACTGCACTATTCTCAGTGGAGCTCTGTTGTGTCAGCATTCATACAAAGTCTTTTCTCACTGTTCAGGAATTACTCAGCATTAACTGTGATTTGCCTTTTCAGCCTCCATGAATTACAGATTTTTTTTTCTTAGTCAAAAGTAAAAAAAAATAGATTCATTGTCTCACTATTCTTTATTTTTAAAGAATAAACTTGATGTCATTTCATTAAATAATTTTCACGGTAGAATAAAAATCAGAGAAAAATATTGGGGTTGATTTTGAGTATTTAGCTGTCCTGTAGGGTGATTTTTCAGCATTTATGGTTTTGCATAATTTTTAAGCAACAATGTCTGAGTTCTGTGTAAGGAAATTGTGTGGCATGCTATGTTTATTGTTTTGTGTTTTTATTCAAAATTGGAGTTTCATTAAGTAAACAATAACAAATAAATAAATAATCACACATCAGATCATAATGGTTGAGGAGAAGATCACTTCAATCACACTAAGAAAAAGAAAAAACTCCTTTGGAAGGCTGCTAAGCTAGTACCCAGCTCAATATGTAGAGGCAAACAGCATGTAGGCATAGCTTATTGGTGCAAGGGCATACAGGGAGGTGCTTAAGCTAAGTAGCAGGTGACAGGTGAGTTTTATCAGTTGTCTTATCAGGTCCCAAACTCTAGGGTGTGCCAGACAGTCTCACTTGTAATGGGTGGTAGCAGTGAGAACTGCTGTGTGTGGCATGCACAGGTGGATGACATGCTCAGCATAGTTGCAGAATTATGTGAGGAAGAAGAAAGGTGAAGGATGATCAGGGAAGCTGAACAAGAAATATATTGGTGGATTCTGTTCTCCCTGAGTCAGAAATAGGAGCATCTACCAGTAAATACTCAAGCTCAGGAACCCCTGCACTCTCTCCCAGCCAAGCTGAAGGCAGCAGTCTAAATGAAAGGAATGACTGGAGACAAGTCATTGTCTCATTGACAAAGGCAAGAACTGTACTCCCCACTCACTGACCTTGCCTTTCCTAGTGCTTATGAACAATAGGTATGAGGGTCTGGTTGTGGAAAGCCAGTCAATGGAAGATGTGAACGATGAACCATCTATACCAGAGATGCCAGAAAGACCCAGTACTCATATCAAAACCACATCCAAAAGGAAGGAAACAAGGCTTATAGTTGCAGACGTCTCCCTTCCGAGGGGAACAGAAGGTCCAATATGCTGGGTAGACTCACCTCATAGGTAAGTCTGCTATATCCTGAGATCAAGTTAAGGACATCACTGGGACACTTCCCTGATTAGTATGGACTACAGACTATACCCACTGCTGGTCTTTCTTGTAGGTGAAGAAGCCATGACCTCTAGTGCACGAGTCATCAATAGAAAGTTCAGAGCCTTGAGATGATTCATGAGGGAACTGGGGCACAGGTGACTTTTCCTTCCTTCTTCCCCTTGCGAACAGTGACAGTGAAAGGAAAAGATGGATCCAGTCTGTTAATACATGGCTCTGTAGCTTGCACTATTGCCAAAATTTGGGATTTTTTGATAACATAAGGTTACGGTAACATAGGTTACGAGCATCAAATGGGATTCACCTTTCTCAAAGAGGGAAGAGAGTGTTTGCACTGGAGATTGAGGAACTGATTGACATGGCTTTAAACTAAACTCATGGTGGGATGAAAATAATATCAAGCTTACCTGGGATAAGTTGTGGGATGATTGGGATGACATGCTGCAGACTGAGGGACAGGGTGCTAATAAGAACTTTCAACCTGTTGCCCCTAGGCATGGTAGGACCGCTGTGACACAACCAAAGTCATATTCTGACAAGATGAACCAACCAACAACAACACAACAGCTCAGCTGAAGTGCTTCTACACAAACACATGAAGCTTGGATAACAAACAGGAGAATCTGGGAACTGTCATGCTGTTAGAAATGTATGACATAGTTGCCATCACAGAATCCTGGTGGGATGAAACCTGTAACTGGAGTGTGGATATCAATGGCTACAGTCTGTTCAGAAGGGACAGGTAGGAGGAGTGGGGAACTCTATGTCAAAAAACTGGTAGAGCATAAAGAGATGGCCACAAAGAATAGCAACAAACAGGTTGAAAGTTTATGTGTAGGAATTAGACCAAAGCAATCAAGGGTACTTTCATATTAGCATCTGCTAGNCATCACAGAATCCTGGTGGGATGAAACCTGTAACTGGAGTGTGGATATCAATGGCTACAGTCTGTTCAGAAGGGACAGGTAGGAGGAGTGGGGAACTCTATGTCAAAAAACTGGTAGAGCATAAAGAGATGGCCACAAAGAATAGCAACAAACAGGTTGAAAGTTTATGTGTAGGAATTAGACCAAAGCAATCAAGGGTACTTTCATATTAGCATCTGCTAGAGGCTGCCTGATCAAGGGGAGCTTACTGACCCTACTTCCTCCAGTTACAGGAGGCATCACACTCACTGGTTCTCATCCTTCTGGGAGACTTCATCCATCCCAACATGTGCTGGAAAAGGAGCACAGCAAGATGTAGGCAATCGAGGGGCTCTGCAGTGCACAGATGATAACTTCCTAAGCCAGGAAGTGGACATGCCTACCAAAGGGTATGCTATACTGGACCTGATGGTCACCAATCCAAGTGAGCTCATCAGTGGTATAAAGACTGGAGGCAGCCTAGGCTGTGGTGATTGTGGACTAATAGAATCCACAGTCTGATGGGACAAGGACTGTAATCAAGAGTTTGTTTTTTAGAAAAGGAAAACTCCAGGTCTTCGAGGCCTTACTCAGTAAGACCACCTGGGAAATTAGGGGTGCACAGAAAAGCAAAAAAAGATCTACAAGTTCATCAGTCAAAAAAGGAAGGTGAAAGAGGCTGTATCCAATCTGATAAGCAAAAGTGGTAAATTAGTAACAACAGATAAGGAGAAGGCTGATGTACTTAACATCACTTTTGTTTTGTTATGCAGTGATACGCTGAATTTCTTTGGGGCCTGTTTTTAGGAGTGCTTATTAGAGGAACTAAGGCCAGAAGTCCATCATAAATTTAGTATCTGGCCATGCAGTGTATGGGGCCAGTAGTTTATGAAGCTCAAAACACTGTTTTTATTATTAGTTAGCAGTTTTCTTCAGAACTTAAAATTAGGACAAACATATAGTGGGATTTTCCTGTATTCTCTCATCTGAGATGCATTGTTCCAATTAGTCTGGTGAAGATATGCAAAATCTGGCATAATTTGTTCATACATTATTTATAAATTTTGAAGTAAGACAACTGTGTCATATTTCCCCATAACGATAGCAGATTTAATAGCTCAGGACTACTGAACATTTTTCCACTATTTATTAATGTTCATCATAAAATCATATAAATAGGAGACTGGATGTTATTGTAAAAGGTCACCCAATCTTCCTTTACTGAGGATGAAAAACAACTTGACTATAAACAGAGACCTGACTATAAACAGAGACAAATATCTATTCAGTTATTTAAAAATATATTGTATAATATCTTTGTTAATGTTTCACATAGTTCAATGCCTTTATTACTAAAAAATTTTTCTTCTCTGTTGACATAAACCTTTTCTTTTACAAACAGAATGAGGACACTTGGTTGTTATCTTTTTCAAATTAGCCTTGCTAGTCAGCTAAATAAAACAAAACCAGGGTCTTTTACCTTTTTTCCTTAGCTATGTTTCAAAATTTTCTTGCCATTGTTGCTTGCTCTTTCCTATTTTGACTGTAACTTTCTTTCAGAGTAGGTCTGGATGAAGCTGAAATTAGGATAGGTAAATTACAATCTGCATTTAAATCATATGCAAATGGCATTTTCGTTTTTCATAAAGTGAATTGCTTCTTCCCCACCACCAATGCTTAATTTAGGGATGACTCTGGGCCTCCATGTTTTGAGCAGTTAAGTTGCTTAACTCCTTATTCTGCATGTTGTGTTAGTGAATTTTACACAACTGACACTGTGCTACCTTTAAGTAGGCTTTTTCTTGCTGATTTCAACACATTTTTATTTTCAACTTCAAAATCCAATTATCTAATGTGTTTGCAATGTCTCTAATTTGATTTGTTGATGTTGTTGACAACTACAAAATATTGAACAGAACTAGGTCCAGACCAGAATACTTAACATGCTAACAAAAAAATCACACTAACCAATAAAATATTGTTCATTCAGTACGATTTCCAATGATTTTTATATCTTTCTCTGATGAATTGTCTATTGTTATTTCTCTGCTTTAATTTTAAGGATGTCATTCTAAACACTATGAAAGCTTTTAAAAAAAGCAATGCTTAACTATCTTTATTGTTTCAATGTTGTCTGCTAGGCGAGTTATTCTATGAAAGGATATTTTATAATTGTGTTCTAATTTGTTAACAATACTGAAACTCTTTGCATTTGCATAATAAAAATTAATTCTAAATATAAAAGAAGTTTCAGGTAAAGACCAGTAAGATTCACTCATTTCCCACTACACCACTTAGAATCATAGAATCGTACAATCATTAGGGATTGGAGGGGACCTTGAAAGATCATCTAGTCAAATCCCCCTGCCACAGCAGGGTCACCTAGACCAAGTCACACAAGAACATATCCAGGTGGGTCTTGAATGTCTCCAGAGAAGCAGACTCCACAACCCTCCTGGGCAGCCTGTTACAATGCTCCGTTACCCTCAATGTGAAGAAGTTCCTTCTGATATTGATAGGGAACCTCCTCTGTTCCAGCTTGCACCCATTGCCCCTCACATATTTATAGACATTAATGAGGTCACCCCTGCTCTTCAGCCCACTCTTCTCCAAGCTCACAGCTCCCTCAGCCTTTCGTCATAAGGGAGGTGTTCTACTTCCTTCATCATATTCATTGCTCTGCACTGGACACCCTCCAGCAGCTCTGTGTCCTTCTTGAACTGAGGGGCACAAAACTGGACACAATACTCCAAATTCAGTCTCACTAGTGCACAGCAGAGGGGAAGAAGAACCTCTCTTGATCTGCTAACCATCCCCTTTTAATTCTCGCCAGGATGCTGTTGGCCCTCTTGGCCACAAGGCCACATTGCTGGCTCATCTTGCTGTCCACTAGGACCCCCAGGTCCCTTTCTCCTACACTGCTGTCCAACAGGTCTGTCCCCAATCTATACTGGTCCCTGGGATTGTTCTTGCCCAGATGCAAGACTCTACACTGACCCTTGTTGTACCTCATGATATTTCTCTCTGCCCAGCTCTCTAGTCTGTCCAGGTCTCGCTGAATGGCAGGACAGTCTGCTGGGGTGTCAGTGACACCACCCAGCTTTGTGGAAAGTGGAGACGAAACTAGTAATAATCTATATAACATTAAAGACATAATAGAAGTGCAACACTCCATTCCACAAGCATAAAGACTTATAGAAACTCAGGATCTGTTCATGTGTCTAGTATAAAGACCCTATAAAATATTGGGTCTTGAGTCTGGGGTTTTGTTGGGTTGATGGAATTTTTTAATAGATTTTCATAAGAGCCATGTGTCTAAATACAAAATTCCTAAGAATAAAATATGTTCAGATGTTGGAAACATAATCAGAAAATAAAGCAGACAAGCTGCATTCTTTTTCAGTGGGATGGGCAGTGGGAGAAGATTTTGCAAGAATGTGTATATTTCTACAGTCATGAAGCCATATTCCTGACATTAAAAGAGAGGCTGAACAATGTAGTTCTCATAGAGTCCCATCATTTATTAATGTTGGGAAGTATCCACATCACATTTAGGAATCCACAAGTATTATATTTCCAGGAACTCTGCCACAGAGATTCTGTCTCCAGGGTGCATCTTCTTCTCCTTATCCTTCATGAGAGAGAGCCTTTCCATACTGCTTTGGCTGGAGGAAACTTGCCCTGCACATCTTCATGGCAGAGCAGCCCTGCTTAAGCCCTAGGGTCAAAGCCAGCTCTTCCCCACACACACACCTCCAGCCATCTTCCATTCATCCATTCAGCTCTAAAGCAAGCTGAGCTACCCATGCTTGGTTCTGCCCCTGAGGAGGGTTCACCTGCCCCAGGGCCTGTCTTCAGCCAACCAATTCTTCTCCTCTGTCCACAGCAGGACCTGCTGGCTCTTCTACAGAAGCAGGGGCCATCAACACAGGGCATCTTCCAGCTGGTAGCCAGCTCTGCTCCACAAGCTCTGTGAGGCCCTCAAAAGCAGAGCAGAATTCTGCCTGGACAGCCAGCTTCCACATGTGCTGGCTGATATTTTGAAGGCGAGTCCTGTTGGTGGGGGCCCCAACAGCTCCCAGCTCTGGCACTGCAGACTGGCTGTCTATGCCAGGGTCAGGGAGGGGAAAGGCTGGCTGACCCATTTTAGGCCAGCAGGCTAGCAAACAGTGTTTTTTTCCTGTGTACACATTACAAGGCTGGAATAATTCCTCATTGAGCACCATGAGGAACTCTTTGAGGAGATGGGGAGTTGCCAGCACTGGGGTTAGAAGTAGAAACCACAGAGATATGCAAGGTCTGCATATAGCATGACAGCCAAAACCTGGCTCCTCAGAAATGGTACTGCTGCTGCAGGGACAAGAAAAGTCATCTACCGGACTGAAAGTCTGAAAAAGTGCAGAGTGAGGAGGCTCAGGCAGTGATCCCATCTTAACTGATTCAGCTGAAATGAGTGAACCCATCCAAGCAAGCTGCATTTCAGGTAACAGGCAGCAGCTGGACAGGTAGGTCCTTGACACCTCTTATCTACCACCTTGCCATTAAAGGTACCTCCAGTTGCTTCACAGAGTGAATTCCCAAAATGCTCCTCCAGGGATAGAAAGTAACACGAGCTAGCTTTAAGGGAGTTGGTTCATGTGTTTCTAGGCCTTACTTGTCTAACAATACTCTTGAACGTAAAGCTTGCAGAGCCTTTGCAGCACAAGGCAAATCAACCCCAAAGAAAGAGGAAACAGCTGCTTGAAGAGCACAGGGATGATCAGCCAGGGAGCAAGCTAGTTCTTGGGATTGGGCAGATGAGAAAATTCATCAGGGCCAAAAGAACAAGGATGCCAGGTGCATATCAGATGCTGCTGGAGGTGCACGGAGATGGCTCCAGGGAGGAGACATGCACCTGCCCTGAGGAGAACACAAATATACCATTTGAGTGCAAGACATTGTCTTGTTGCCTCTGTTAGTCAGTGTGTGAGAGGCATTTGGACAGTGCCTTTATAAACAGCTTATAACATGTAAACACTGCCCATCCTGAACACTGTCAGTTCCTTCAAAGTGAACTTACCTTGTTAGAGATTAACACATGACAAGGAGGCAGAAGATGAAGGGCTTTAATAAAGCTATATGGGACACCATAAGACAATATCAGCTCCTAATAACTTGTTTTCATGTTTCATGTGAATTTGTGACTACTCCTGATAGTAAAATGTTCATTCTGTGGCAGAAACTTATAAAATTAAACATAAAAATGACCAAGTGATGTTCTTTTCAAAAAAGATTTAACACAATTGTCTTTCTGACAAATGCCTAGCTGCTGTATAGTTTTTCCTGAGCACAAATACATTTTATCCTCTCTCTCTGCCTGTACTTGTGTTGTATTTTTTCCACCTGTACTCTCTTTAAGACAATGCTTGGGTTTCCTGTGTCCTCCCCAACACAGCCATATTTGAAAGAACAGAGAGTGAAGTCTGTGGAAACATGGAAGATTCTGTCTACCATAAAAATAAAGAGCATGAAAGACATGAGTTTGGATGGGATGACTTCAGGAAATATTTTTGTCTGATTCTCTTTCCATTCCATGAAAAAAAATCACTGTTTTTGCCTGACCATCTCTCCCTAAGGCACTAGTGTACATCTGCTTTGCTCCACAAGCACTGTCTTGAGACTAGGTTTTATTAAGCAGAGCTTTTAAGGAGTCAACTGCCTTTAAGCAGATTTTTCTTCATCTCTCTTGTTTCTGTAGGATCACTGTGCCTGAAAGCTGTTCTCCTTTTTTTTAACCATATCTGAGGGCCCCTTGCAAGCAGTGTGCAAGTGCAGGAGAGGACGTCACCCACAGGTCAGAGACCAAGCCTGGAGCCTTGACTTGAGAAGGATGTGGGGGTAGATGAGGACAACAAATTGCTGTCCCAAGAAGAAGGCATCCCCTTGGATGTTTCCAGGACACCCATGCTGATTCTCAGGAAGCCGTGGCTGGTCCAGCAGGATGGGCACAGTGGCAGCAGCAGATGCAGCCAGCAGCATGCATAGCACGTATCCTGCCCTGGAAGTTCCTGCTGATGCTCAGTTGTCAGCTTCAGCTCTAGCCAAGCCTCCTGAAGAAGCGCTTCTCACTCGTATGCACCAAGAGGAGAAGAATACTCCAGCTTGTTTGGTTTTCAGCAGAAGCAGAGTCAACACACCCTGAACAACATCCATGATGGGAGACAGAGGCAGGAGATTGGCTGTCTCCCACCCCTGCATAGCCCCTCAAATGTGGCTCTTCTCCTAAAGGTATTAGGGACCACAGACACAAGTAGGTTCCAAAGCAATGGTACGCCTACATCACCATAATCTCCTATGAGGAACCAGTTCTACTTGAACATCCTGCCTACTTCAGGAGGATGGTGATTGCTGTGTGCAGGTCTTTTAGCTCCTGCATTATAATATATCAAAACCATCAGACCCAGGCTGCTAGGACTAAGTGGGTCCTCTGAAAAGTTGAAATGGTGACTGATCCTGAGCCTGCACAGCATGGGGAATAAGTAGCACATGAGACTCAGGCATTCAGATGCCTGAGAAGGACATTGTGTTAGCGAAATGGTGGCTCATTTTCTTTTGAGGCAGTAAAGATGACGATTTTCCTCCATGGAACTCATCTGTACCTTGTTTCTCTCAAAAGAAAGACAGCTGTAGGAAAGCCTGTGCTGATTAGCAGAACTTCATTTGCAGAGGGTCATCTCAGCTGCCCCAGCTGCCAGGGAAGAGAGGCTGTCAGGTGTCAAAAGATGGGTTCTAGCTAATCCGTAATGTCACAAATGGACGCCTGACTATGCCAATCAGATGATGTCACTACTGGCAAGTCAGAAAGGAAAATCAGTTATAAATCAGACCAACACCTTGGTGTACCACTCCAGATTAAATTAATAGCTTCCACTTCTTCAAAGCAAAGGTTTTATATTCTTATATATTTATGAGACTTTATTGATTGCTTAAGGGCTAGAGACCACCAGATGAAGCTAGGAACTAATAAATTTCAAAACTACTCTTGAGATATCTAATTTTATTTCTACAGTTTTTTATATATTCATAGAATTGTAGAATGGCTTAAGTTAGAAAGGACCTTAGAGATCACCTAGTTCCAACCCCCCTGCCACGGATAGACATCTCTCACTAGACCAGGCTGCCCAGAGCTCCAGTTCTCTACTTCATGTATGTATGTAACCATTCATCATTACAGTGACTCAGTTTTAGAACATGAGGGAGGCCACATGGTACAAGATCGTATGTTCTTCTCCTAAAATAGCCACAAACAGATACCACTGGGATGCTGGAAACAGAGAACATATGACATTTCCTCCTAATACCTTCCCAGTGTCTTGTTAATGCAATCCAGCAGGCACTTAGCTTCCTTGTTGCAGGAGCACACTACTGAGTTGTGTTCAACTTTTTGTCTCAAACAAAAGATTTGTCACTTTTTTGTAAGCCTACTTTCTAGCCAGTCAACATCCAGCCTGTGCTGTTGCATGGTGTGATTTCATTGACTGTACAGAGTTACTGTAACTAAAGGTATTTTTGTTCACCTACTCCTCTAGTCTGTCCAAAGCCTTTTTTTAATGGTAGCCAGTCCTGCTTATCAACTGTTCTCCTGTCCAGAGGCATGCTGAAAGTGCATTCTCCCTCATCACGCAGATCATTAATGAGGATGTTGAACAATATTGACCTCAGTATCAACCCAGAGGAATAACTCAGGCTGACATATAATATCTGGCTAACAGCTGGGTTTTGAACTGCTGACAACTACTTCTTCAGCATGGCAATTTATTCAATTTTTCACCCAGCTTGTCATTGCATGTAGCCAAACCGTTTCTTTCCGATACAGCTACAGGAAGGCATACTACAGGACACCATGTAAATATGTTGGTAACATTAGGGCAGAAAGTTCTCCTTATCCATATACCTCGTGCTGTCAACACAGAAGATGGGTTGGGTTGAGCATGATCTAGACTCAGTAAGTGGCTACTCTCTTCTCTCGTTTTATACATGCCTTGATGAGAGTTTCAGGAAGCATGGCTCTCTAATGTTCATCCGTATCAATCTGCAGCTTCCCGATTCCTTCTTTCTTGACCAGCTTGAAGATAAGTGTAGCAACTTTTTAATGGTTTGGGTTTTTTTGTCATCATATTATATGTCATTTCTACTAAGGAGTAATCAAATAGTCTTTAAATAATGCATTTACAAGCAGAATTATGCATGAAAACAAATCTAAATTATAGCTGTATTTCTAGTATTGCAAGACAGAAAAGAATAAGAGAAACTGGGGAATTTCTCTTGAAAGGAGTATCTTAATTCCTACAAGAAAAAGAATCCAGTAAAATATTAAAGGGGTCAAATAGTGCAATTGTACTAACTCTTTATATGTAGTAAGGCACTCTCAGCACAAATACAAAAACAAGTACAGAAATAAAGTGGTGTTTGTATGACAACTCTGCTAGTCATAATCAGAAAAAAATTGCACTATCCTTAAGAGACAAAAAACAAAGCAATTTCAATTGGTATATCTACAGCCTGAAATGTACAAAAGTCACTCCTAGTGAATAATTTTCCAGGATAACTGAATGTTACCCTTTGTAGTTTTCCTTTTAGAAATCCAGACCCTGTTCAAGAGAAAAAAGGAGTGAATTATGGTTAAATAGGAACCACTACAGCCAGTTGAGTTGAAGGTTCCAGAAGCACAGAACAGCAGATCATAGAATCATTCATGTTGGAAAGGACCTTTGATAACTTCAAGCCCAACCATTAACCTTACTCTATCATGTTTGCAAATAAAATGGTGTATCATTATATGAAATTGCATATTGATATACACAGACTATTTTTATATGTATATATTGATAAATTATCTCCCTCTATTTGCACTTCCCGTATGTTTGAAGCATGCCACCATCAGAGAACACTGCAAATTAAAACTAAAAATAGCATAGAGTTTGTCATTCTAGAACTGATGAATTCCTCTGCCTGATGCGGATATGTACTGAAGAAGTGAACATATTATTAAGATACGAAAGAAATTAAGTGATGACGAATATAAAAAATATTAGATTATCTTTACATAAATAGATGCATTGAGGGAATAACAAAAGTATGTTTTCACAGTTGTTTTAAGCTTATATATGGAACTTTGTTCTACCTCTTTTGTTTTTGCATGCATCAACTTTGCCTTGGCTTCTGTAATGCTGGCGGTAGAAATTACTCACTAAATCAGATGAATTACCTGATCCGATGAAAGCCTTTTTTTTTTTTATCCCTCCAAGATTAGTTTCCAGTCAGATAACCAAGCTGATTTGACTTGCTCTGCTGACCATTAATGCCAACAGGATTATACAGCGAGAGTAACACCATCCAATTTAGCGTCAGTGACAGTTGCAGCTACTTGTGAAAACTAGATTTTAGTACAGTGTTGATTACTACCAAAGTACCACTGTACTTTTGCTCTATTGAGAAGTATTCTTTGAAGGACCTTTGAAGATATTTAGCTTGTTTTCATTAAAACTATAATAAATAATATTAACAGTGTCTAAAATATTAAGTGGTTCAGAGAAACAGTTATTCATTTATTGTGGATGGGAAAAAGAACAAGATATCATTTTATACCCTGAAAATTTAAAAAATTTTTAAAAAATTTAAAGAGATAAGAGAAAGTGCTTTTTCTTTGCATAAAATGTCAGACTAATTCATTAAACTCAGTCATGACACCTCACTGAGCTAATCAGTATGTGTTTTTGTATATCAAGAAAGCTAAGAATTATTTCTTTATCCTTTATGAAAGAAAAAGAATAAAAAAATTTGCAATAAATTGTAACCTATTTTAAATCATTTTAATTATTTTATAATAGTTTCAGACTAATCTTCCTATCTAACAGATTGAGATGGCTTCTGATATAAAGGTTTCTTTATTCACAATCAGATTATTTTGAGATTGTCCATCTGTTCCCTCAACAGTCTACTACATGAAATCTCAGGTATTTAATTATTTTTCATCAGTGTGAAATGCTTCATACAGTGAAATAAAAAGGACATTGCACTTTAAATTGTCTACCCATATTTGTACATATCTGTTTATGTATTACTTAGGATATTAAAGGTTGCTGGTTTTGGAGTATTTAAAAGACTGACAAATCAAGACAGCTTTAAATTAAAACCTGAAACTATCAAATAAAAAACCACTTGATTTAATTGATTTATTCATGACACAATGTTTGTTCCTTATCACAACATGTATAAGGTTGTTCAGGATTAATACCTATTGCTTTAATTAGTTATGAGAATGTAATACTAGGCAGTTGACATCAGCTATACAAGTACAGTTATCACTTATGGTTGTGGTCCTTGTTAGCTCTATGTCACAAAGTTTAGAATGACCACTTAAGGAAATTCTGGGTCATGAAAAGGCTGAGCTGAAATTAGCATGTTCTCTTTCTTTGCTGCTTTTCCTCATTTATGCCTTGTGGGTTTTTAATGATCCCCTCCCAAAAGTGGGGTGTCTCATCTGCTGCTGCTACAAATTAATTTTTTATTACCTGTTATGCTGCTTGTGTATTCAGGAGAGGTCCGGTTCAATGTCCCACTTCTCTTGCTCTTTGTTCTTCTATCACTTGGATGGATTATGGTGCAATGACTCCAGCCTTTCTTTACCCATTTAACTGTCACATTGCTCAAACATTTATGTAAAATCAATTGTGCCTGGACTTGCCATCACAGTGTTACAAAGCATTTATATACTATTGCAAGTAATGCTGTTGCAGTGTTTGGGTTCCAGTTAGGCTAATATATCCTGACTATTGCACTCATTTGGAGTTTACAATTCTCACGGAACCATCTTTAGAGACAGAAAAAAGGCAGAAAAGAATTTTCCACTATCTCATAGCTATATTGAATTTTCTTTTTCATTAAGTTTTTAAGTAAAAACATAAAAAACAACTGTGTAATAAATGATCTTTTATTTTTGTGAAGAATTGTGCCTACTTGCTGGAAGATAAATTTACAACTTGGTTAATATAACACATTTCAATTTTAACGTGCTTTCAGTGATTTTGAGATGCTGGAGATTGTCCAAAGAAGGGTAAGCTGATGAAGGATATAGACCACAAGTCTATGATGAGCAGCTGAGGGATGGGTATTGCTTAGCCTGGAGAAAAAAGAGGCTCAGGAAGATATCACTATCTACAACTGCTTGAAAGGAGGCTGGATTGAGGTGGGGATAAGTCTTTTGTCCCAAGTAAGAAGTGGTAGGACGAGAGGAAATGGACTCAAATTGTTAGAGCAGAGGTTTAAATTGTATATTGGGAAAATTTCTTCATTGACAGGGTTATCAAGCACTGAAACAGCCTTTCTGGGGAAGTGGCTGAGTCCCCACCAGTGGAGCTTTTTAAATACAGATGTGATGTTTAGGGATCAGGTTTAGTGGAGACTTGGCAGCGATGGGTTAATGTTTGTACCTCAGGATCTTATGTTTTTAAATTTATTTTCAGTGGGTAGGGAATGTTTAAGCTTATGAACATCTTATACTAAAACAAAAATTATCATGTCTGTTTCTCTGGTAAGAAAAGTAAGACTCAATGAACCTAAAAAGTAAGACCTGTCACTTACTAGATTAATTGCAATTTTAATTAGAAACTAGTTCTGGCAATGCTCACCTGTTACAATATTATTGCTATAACCATTCCAAAAACACTGTGATCTAGGAGCTTGCAATACTCTTCAGTTTTTAATACAACAAGCTTGCAATTGATTCCTTTCTCTTTAAATAATGCTTTCCTTTTCTAAAATCTTTTAATTCTTATCCTTGTGCTTCAGCTTCTGCCTATATTAATGCAATATATACTTGCAAACAATTACTATTTTTACTAGAAATTATTTTGACAATACATATAATACCTTGTGCTTCAATCTTTAATGTGGAAGATCTTTAATGTATGGTGAGTGCATGTACTAACACAACCTATCTCAAAGTACAGTGTTTTCCTCTATTTTCATAATTTCTATTGTCATTAAATGTCACTTGGCAATTTCCATGTATGCAGTTTTAGGAAGATAATACTAAATTTTGCTAAATTAGTATCCACAAGGTCAGAAAGAGTTTTTTTCTCAAAATATTTGTAATGAGTCCTCTTCCGTAGACTAATTTCATGGCTAGACAACTTACAGTTACATAAAGTAATATCATACATATAATGTTCAGATCCCATGTTGAGATACAATTCTGTCAACCAGAAGTACAGATTTCTTAGACGTGACTACAGCAAAATATTTTGGGTTTGCATTTTCAAGTAGATCCAGATAACACATTTTGTCCTATTTGGTCATCTGGGCATAGTTGAAGTCTGACAACTAAGGTTCGCTGTCCTAAATTATATTATGAATCTCTAGGGAATGTCAAAGCATTACTGTTTGCTCGAGGAAAACAGACAAACAAACAATTTTCTCAACTAGTTTTAGACTATCCTGATTATGCTCAAGCTAATATTTTGTTATTATGTATTCAATTAGAAGAGATTAGCTTTAATTTATTTGCAAATACTTTGGGTTTTCAGTCATAATTGGCATTATTAGAGTTCAGATGGGTTGGCAGTTGTTTTCACTATCCCTAAAAGAATAATTTGTGAGCATTCATAGTGGAATGTTATTTTTACAGAAATTCCTTCATGAATATACATGATGGAAGTTCAGAGCAATAAATACTTGCTTCTAGGCTGACATCTTGACATTGCTGTATGTGTTAATGGTGGTTACGATCTTATTCTGTATGATGATTCTAATTTTGCCTCTGTAGGGAACAACAAACATAGAAATCATCTACTAAGCCATACACAAACTTGGTTCATAAACAGAAAATAACACAAAAATAAGAACAGAGAGAAACAGTAAGAAATTATTTCCCCTCACCCACAGAAATGCCATTGTCTGTGGTCAGCTACTTGGTATATTAATATTCTGTAGCTGGTTTCTGTCTCTGAATGAAATGTCTGTCAAGTGAGCAGAGGGACAGTTAGTTATGGACTCTTAACCACTTGGACGGTGATTTGATTTGAATGTCCTTAAAGAATGATGAAAACAGTCCTTGCTGTCCTGCACTATGTCTGTTCAGTTTAGCTTGATTTGCATTTTCTCAAGATTTCCATAATTTTGTCTTTTCTATGGTGGAAGTGCCAGCTTCGTTGTGACAAAGGTGTGGGGTTTTTTCAGGAATAGATGCAGTACCTCCAAAGTCATCTATACAATCATTACACCTAATTAGCTGTCAAGCAAGGAAAAAAAAATCAGATGACTCCATAAATATTTTACTGCCTGAAACTCACATAGAAAACACACCATGGATATGGAAAACCATGGCTTATGCAGACATATAGTAAGACCTATTGGGCTACTCTGCTTTAATTCCCAGGATTTCCTGAAAAAGAATGTATGAGAGAGCTGGCAATGAGCTTGCTAAACCGCTCTCCATAATTTATCAGAAGTCGTGGATCACAGGTGAGCTCTCGGATGACTGGAAGTTGGCGAATGTGACCCCCATATACAAGAAGGGTCGGCAGGATGATCCAGGTAACTATAGACCTGTTAGCCTCACCTCAGTTCCAGGCAAAGTTATGGAGCGGTTAGTGCTGAGTGCTATCATGCAAAAACTGCATGACAGCCAAGAGATTAAGCCCAGTCAACATGGGTTTAGGTGGGGCAGGTCTTGCCTGGCTAACCTCATCTCCTTTTCTGATCAAGTAACTCAACTGGTTGATGAGAGGAAGGCTGTGAACGTGGTTTACCTGGATTTCAGTAAAGCATTCGACACGGTCTCCCACGATATACTCCTGGCTAAGATGGCAGTAAGAGGCTTTGACAGAAATGTTCTATGCTGGGTCAGGAACTGGTTGGATGGATGAGCCCAGAGAATTGTGGTAAATGATATTACATCTAGTTGGCGACCCGTTACTAGTGGTGTCCCTCAAGAGTTGGTGTTAGGTCCAGTCCTGTTTAACATCTTCATTGATGATATTGATGATGGGTTGGAATCCATCATGAGCAAATTTG
>VZRI01004362.1:76077-89905 GCA_013397515.1 Upupa epops | reverse complement strand
GTGAGGAGAGGCTGATGGAGCTGGGTCTGCTTAGCCTGGAAAAGAGGAGGCTCAGGGATGATTTTGTCACTATCTATCTAAAAGGTGGTTGTAGTCAGGCAGGGGTTGGTCTTTTTTCCCTGAACACTGGAGACAAGACAAGGGGTCATAGTCTTAAGCTCCATCAGGAGAGGTTTAGACTTGACATTAGGAAAAGGTTTTTCACTGAAAGAGTGATCCGATTTTGGAACTGGCTGCCCATGGAGGTGGTCGAGTCACCGTCTCTGGAGGTGTTCAAGGTTAGTCTGGATGAAGTGCTGAGTGACATGATCTAGATGTCAGATGTTAGGTTTTCTCGGTTGATTTTAGGTTGGACTGGATGATCTTTAAGGTCTTTTCAAGCTTCATCATTACTGTGATACTGTGATACTGTGATAATCAAACTACATCTAATGCACTGTAAGTGTAACTTACATCCACTGTAAGTTTACATGCTAAACTAGTAAGTTTACATTCACATGTAGGTTAAGACACCTAAACAAAAAATTACTGCATAGGTGTCTATGTGTCTACTACATATAGTGATCTAGTCAAAAGAAATTGAAGACACTTATTCAGAGAATCATAGATGTATATGCCAGGTTTTCTTTGTATATAGTCCCTTGGCTGTACTGATGAAATATCTGTAATGCCTATACAAAGCTGGCTGTTATTATATAGCAAATTTCTTTCAGCCAGTCAAGACACAGCAAGCCATCTCAAATGGTGCTAGATGTTTGTTAAAGAACAGAACTATGTTTCAAATCTCCACTAAGTGAAAGACAAGGTCAATCATACATACTTATATCTAAACATAGTATATGCCTAAAAATTTGAGGTAACTGGTCATTGTGGTACATCTTTATATAATCTCTGTGTTGAGTACAGAAAGCACCGAAGAATTTCAGTAGACTTGATAATCATGAATAGATAAAAATGCATGTCACAAGAGTTTCAATTTTCAGCTTTTAAACATATCGACATGAGATTTTTTTATGAGATGTATTCTGCAATCAAAACAAGGGGTAATAGGGACAGAATACTTCAGTTACAGCTACCAAGGAGTTCCTAAAAAACCAAAAAAGAGTAGAAAGGAATGATTTAAAAACCGTATATTGCTATAAGAAACTATATGTACAGTGAATAACAATAATTCTATTGCAGCTCTTGTGTCATGAAAGTGATTCTGATGGCAGTTTTTTTAAAGGGGAGATTTAGGATAGACATCAGGAAGCAGTTCCTCATAGAAAGGGTGATCAGACATTGGAATGGACTGCCCAGGGAATTGGTGGAGTTGCCATCCTGGGAAGTGTTTAAAGAAAGACTGGATGTGGCAATTAGTGCCATGGTCTAGCTGATGTGGTGGTCTAGCTGATGTGATGTTAGGTCATAAGCTGGACTTGATGATCTCAGAGGTCTCTCCCAGCCTCAATAGTTCTGTGTTTCTGTGAATGTCCTACCGTTAACAATTTGCTGGAAAAAAAATTCTTATTCCTTAAAACTGTGACATCTAGAAAAGTGAGTAAAATGGCTCCTAAACATTTCTAACAGCATTAGAGCGGTATCAAAGCAGTAGTTGTCTCAATTCCTGTTCATCTTAGAACATGAATGAACTTTGAGGGAAACTTTCAATTGTTCATATTAGTTTGAATCATACTTTGTTTTGCACTGTGAAATGGTCTCAGTACTTGAACTGTGTTGTTCCTTTCAGGCCAAGTTAAACTAAAAGATACTTACTAGGAGTATCAGTCTCAAATACTCTATCAGTGGGACCAGGCTAGAGCTCACTCAAATTTAAAAAAAATAAACCCAAAACCAAATTCCAAGATCTATGTGCACCATACATTAAAAAACCCCCCATGTTTTCTTGTATTTTAGAAGATAAATTTAAATCTACCTCTTTTCAATGTATAAAAAGAATGAAGAACAATATATAAGAAATTAATTTCTATCAACTGATTGTGATAGGCTCCCAGATAAATGAAACAGTGATGCAGAGAATAAGTTTCCTAGACACAAAGAAAGATAAAACAGAATTTATTGTTGGCTATTAAAAGTGACTTACTTAGAAACATCTTTTTTCTGACACAACAAAATATTCAAGATTCAGTTCTGCTGTCTAAGGTATCAGTAAAATACTAACACGGATGTGTAAATTTCAGATTTATATTTAAAGGTAAATATAATCGCATCTCAAGCATCTTTTATTCATGTCTTTGTTCTTTCATTGGCATAAAGAAATATTTATCTGTCTTTCCAGATTTACTGATTTTCTTTCACACCAGAACACATCTTATCTTGTTGACAACCATAATATTTTACACAGTATATAACTAACTTAGCTTTATATCGGTCCTATTCCCACGAAAATATTCAGCATCATTCATTACTTGCTTTATCAAGCATGCACATAATGAAAAACAATAAGTACTCTATCCCAATGGGATTTTATCTGTGTTTTCATTAAATCAGCTGAATCAGTACAAAAATATGCCTTGTTACATCATTTATCTTTTGAAAACCTTTATGTCTAGAAGAATATTTACAATTCATTAATGCATATGTTCTATTAACTTTATTACCTTTTTGTAAAACAGATGTGTCCAGATCAAGTTACCTCTCAGATGCAGCAGTAACACAGGATAAACAAATCAGTCTCTTATCTAAAGTTGGCTATGTCAGGCAAGGAGCTTATTTGCTCAGTGTATCAATGCTTGAAATATACAGCAGACCTGAAAGTCTTGTAAAAAAGAAAGCAATTGTAAGTAAATAATGTATATTTGTTACGTAGAACAGAAAGACTTTTTCAGTTGTTTCTTCTTGTAATATTTCATTCAGACATCCAGAAGATAGCTGTATGTAAAGCTAGCTGTTAAACTTCCATGCTTTCAAAATTCTGAATTCCAGTGAATAACATATAACTCAATTAGGATTTTTAAGATATCCAAATATTGTAAGAAATAGTTGTATAATTCAACAGCTTGGTCAACAAAAATGGAATAGAATAGCTCATAAATGGCTGATAAATGAACATATGGAAGTCTGAAAATACATGCATGAAAACCCCTCAGTTGTGATTAATAATCATACTTTGTGCAATTTAAATGAAAAATGGGGAAACTTAGATGTGGTACTGTGAATTGTTTATTTAGACTTACATTCCTCTGTTACTCTCCTAAATCTGCTAGGACTGCAGATAAAAGTGTTTCCCAGCTGTTACTGACAACTATCCCCACAGTGAGTTAACACTTTATACTCAGATTTGCAGCATAATTACTCATTATTCTGACTGCTAGATTAGCATGGAGTGTGTGCAGTGGTCTTAACTTATTCAACAGCAGGTCCCTAACCTGTATTTTCAATCAGTTTTATAATTTTTTGAATATTAAAAAAATAAAGTATAAGCTTTAAAGGCAATGGATTAGTTTTCTTATGAGTTATGTGAGATATTTTTGAGAGACTATGTTGCTTTTTGTTATTTTTCTAGTCTTAGTA
This sequence comes from Upupa epops, assembly GCA_013397515.1. Taxonomy (NCBI): domain Eukaryota; kingdom Metazoa; phylum Chordata; class Aves; order Bucerotiformes; family Upupidae; genus Upupa; species Upupa epops. The sequence goes on along the minus strand of VZRI01004362.1, from coordinate 86,392 downwards.
GTAGTTTTGGAGCAGGTTAGTGTTTTTATTGAAATAAAGGTATGAGCTGAATATCCTGGGGCATAGTATGAGAAAATGTAGAAGTCTTTTGAAGGTTAATAGTCCTCAGGGATATTGCTGGAAGAAAATGTAAATGGGGGAAACAGAATCTGGTGCAGGTTCATCTGTATTGCCTTTTCTTTTTTTTCTATTCTCAGGAATAAACTTTATCAAAACAATACCCAAAAAACTGTCCTATGAGGAGCTAAGTGCAGTGGTCCAAAACCGAATCAGGGAGTAGGCTAATGAATTGACAGAGCACAACTCAGTTTTTGCAGTGGACTTCTTGGGCTCTTTTCATGTCTATTTCTTACTTAGAAATAACCTCAGATCACAAAGGAGAAAACAGAAATTAGAATGTTGAAGGCAGAGAAAAATATATGTAATGTGATCTGAATGAGAACCAAAGTTTCATCAGAGTGACAGTCTGTACTGTGTGGGTATAGAATGCAAAACTGAGTGAAAACTAAGCTGTAGTTGAAAGATCTAATTGTAACTAAAGAAAGACAGTGAATAAAAGCTAGCAGGTATGATTTATGTGAGGAAACACATGAAAATAATTACTTGAAACAGCAGAGAGAATAACCAAAATTTCATTGGATTAGGGACTAAGGTATAAGAGGAATATTGTTGTCTGGATAAGAAATAAGGAATCCACTTGTGTTAAAATGTTTCTTGAAAAGAAATCACCATTAAAATCAGAATATCCATTTGGTGGCATAAGAAGTCCATCTCCTGTGCTCCGGTCTTTACAGATGTCACATTCAGTCAAATCTAAAATGACTGGCTTACCTGTGTTCCCTGAATAAATACTGATTTTTGTTTCCATTCCTTTGCCTCCATTTTCCTCCCTTTCCCTCTCTCATAATGTCTCTAATAAAAAATACTGCTTAGTGTAAAACACTGACAACTAATTTGCTGCAATTTAAATGAGACATTTATACTTATTTTCTAATTAAAGTTTTATATTATGATTCTCCTTTACTTTACTAACATCACCAATGTGATAATGATCAGAGTCTTCAGAATTAGAGAATTAAGGGGATTTCACTTTCAAATGAATGAAGATACCAATGCTTGAAATTCATGCCCTTCATAAAAGCACAGAAGAAATACTTGTATAGGTAAATTCCTTACCAAGTATGTAGACAATTACATATTGGTATATCACATGGGTTTTGGAAAATCAGCTGTAATCCAATTGAAAATAATTTCACAAGTAGCTTCTTTTATATGTTTTGCATATAAGATTAAAATTTATACTAGGAAAGTACTTCATATTCTGAAAGATAGTTTGGTTTGCAGATTGAAGAAAAAGACAATCTATAAAAACAACAGAGACAGTATCCCTCTATACTTTTCAAAGACTCAAAAAAAGAGAGACTTTTGGGAGCTTATCCAAAAAATGAAGCACACATTATACAATACAGATAAAATATTATTTCTTTGTTGTCTTTTTTTTCAAAACATCCAACTGAATATTGTAGAGAAGGTGTGATTGCTTATTTACTGTTTTACCTCAAGGGTAAATTTAAAACAGTTTACAATCTTTCCCCAGCAATTTTTTTTTAAAGAAAAACAAAGATTAAAAATGTAATAGTTGTTTATGTTTTATGTTTATGGTTTAGCCAGTCAAATATTGACATACAGTTAAAGGTAGAATACCAGATTTATTACAATACCTTTGGCAAAAATTCAGAATTTTTGAAGGAGAAATCTTATCTACATGTAAAAAACTGTTACACAGCATGAAATCTAATTAATCCTGTAAGAAAGGTAAATAGAAAACTATGTGCAGTCTGGATTCAGTTAAGGATAGTGGATGGAAACCAGTGTGATGGTGTTGATAGATTAACTTCAGGTAACAAATACATATATGTTCTCCTATTCCAGATATTTCCCTAAGCATTCAATAATATTGGCTATTGATTACATTATATTCATTAAAGAGAGGAAATGAAGGTCTAGGACAGTGTGAAAAATTGTTACAGCATAATTCATGATAGTATGATAAATAACAGCAAGGTGAAAATATAATGTACCCTATCAGGCCTACCTATAAATCTCCAAGAAACTCAAATGCATTTGATGCTGTTTTTAATAATTCATGTATGTTCTCAGGCAACATGGTCAATAACAGCTCAAAGCATCAGCAGTGGACACAAATCAGAGACTACTGTCTCAATATCGCTAGTGTTTAAAGAAAATCCTCTGTTCAAGGTGAACCAATTTTAGCAGTGCAGTTGGAATAGTTGAGGACCAATGAATGAAGTCCTCCCTCAAGTCCCTTACAACATCCATTGTTCTATGATTCTCACTGCTGATTCCTGAGGAAAAACCTGAGTAACATTTGAGCAGCTTGTTGGGTACCTCTGTAGGTTGGTCCATAATTATTGAGAGATTTTTAGTGTCTTGTTATTGCTAACACCTATCACTACTGTTGGTTATTCATGCTTTTGCTGTTCTCTAACACGGCTCATAAATTTAGCAGCTCTGCAGCATTCCTTAGAATAACATTTAATTTCTTAAGAAAATAAGTTTCTTTAGGAAACTTCAGGAGTCATTCAGAAGTACAGGCTAGAGTAAACCACTGAAATCCACCCAGACTTCTGTCATATCACATCTAGATTTGAATCTCAGCGATAGATATGAAGAAGGCCTTACCACACAATTTAAGTGAACCTCAAAAACCAAATTCAAATTTTTACTTTTAAGGTTCATCAAGGACTAACACTGAAATTAAATTCTTTAATTGCAGAAGCACTTGGATTTCTAAGCTATGCATCTGCATTCTATCCCTTCTTCTAGGTCATTGATGGAGATGTTAAACAAGACTGGACTTAGTACTGCCCCGTGTAGAACACCACTGACTACAGCCCTCCAACTAGAAATTGCACCACAGATCACCCTGAGCTCTGTCATTCAGTCAGTTCTCAAAATACCCCACTCTCCATTCATCCAACTCACATTTCCTAAGCTTGCCTGTGAGGATTTTACTGGAGGCAGTGTCAAAAGCCTTGCTGCAGTCAAGGCACACTGTCCCCCCCATCTGCAGAGTCACTATATTATTATAGAATACCATTATAGAAACACAATTATAGAAGGCTGTCAGATTGGTCAGGCATTATTTTCTCTTGGCTGACCATTCCCAGTACTGTTCTCCATACACTTGGTGATGACCTCCAGAATGAGCTATTGGTCACCTTTTAAGGGACTGGGGAGAGACCGATTGGTCTGTAGTTTCCTGCATCTTCTTTCTTGAGCCCTTTGTGAGGACTGGAGTGACAAAGGCTTTTCTCCAGACTTCAGACACCTCTCTTGCTCTCTATTAGCTCCCAGGGATTATAGAGAGTGACTTAAAAATAACATCTGCTAGCTTTCTCAGCATTCATTGGATCTCTAAGAACTGCAATATTTCTAGGCTTTCCTCCAGGTCTTGATTTGGCCCAGAATTTAAGTTTAAATCTGGTGTAGGTGTTAGATGATAGCTAAATCACAGCTAAAGAAAAAATCATGAACTTGACAGATTTCTTAATATAGGCCCAAGCATATCAATGTGTGAGAAAACAAGCAAATTAATGTCTATAAATGTGTCTGCCAATGTAATTCTTGCCATTAAGTAATGGCAGCAAATCAGCTTAAAGGGTATTTTTAGTTAAGGTGGTCAATGTTGTGCACTGCAAAACTTTATGAAATACATAACGAACTGAGCTACAAATATGCAGGTTTTTAGTGGACACTGTAAATGGCAGAGTTGTTGAAGTAAGACACTAAGTATCTGAATTGTTCTGAGGGAAAAAAATAAAAAGACCCATTCTGAGGGGAAAAAAAAAAGACCCATAGAGATTCTCAGATGCAGATAAAGTGGGTTTGTGAGGAAAAGAAATGGACACAGCTAAGCTGTAGTTTTTCATTTACTCCACAGGAAAATATTAAGAAGTATCATATATAGTCACTGATTAGATTGTGTTTGTAAACAAAGCTCTCATTTGAACCTAAATCAACATAAATGAAGACTAGTTTTTAAGACACTTGGGCTATTTTTTTATACAATAATGTAAATATTCTTATCTTCCTAAATTTATATGTGCAATACATGGTGACAAAAAAGGTTTATATACAGTTCTTGATGAAGATTTGATGGAAACTCATAGTATGAATTTTGTGCCATAATTTCTATATACATGCAATATTTTTTCAGTTAATTTTAGTGGTGCTCTGTAAGAAACTGAAAAGAAAACTTTCCTTGCAATAAACATACCTACATACTGAGTGAGATATGTGGAAATATTCAGGTTTAAATGTTAAGGATATTTTGGGACCATTCCCATAAAGAGCTAATGGCTTTTTCTCATTGACTGTAACAGGATGAGACATGCTCTACTCAGACACTGAAGAAAGGCAGAATTTTATTTAAATTGCTTGTCTTTATTATTCATCTACACTGAAGTATGTGCAATAAAAGGCAGCAGTGAGAAAGCAAGATCTTTCTGCAGTTTTAATGCTAACTTACTATACTTGTTATATTTTTGCGAGCTGCCTAGGCTTGTTCTCCCTCACAGTGTCTTCGGAGTCATCTGTCTTCCAATTCTTGAAGTGTATTTTTCTTTAGTGTAAGTTATATTCTGAAATGTGTTTTCAGATATTGCATATAACAATGTCATTTGGTGCTTAAATTTGTGAGCCCCAGTTTGTAACCTAAGGAACAATTCCAGAAGGCAGTGATATAATGTATTGTTCTTTTCTTTTTCCTTGAAGACTCAGTGCACTATGATGACTAGTAGCAAAGACAGTGTAATTTGAAAATTCATTTCTTTGATAAATGTCCTGAAATCATGTATGAATTTTCCTCTTTCTCATGTCCATGTGAAAATTCTCTGCTGGATTTACAAAAGGTTTTATTTTCAAAGTGGTAGCTCTGGAAAGTTAGACAGCATTAATTTCTATATGTTTGGTTTTATTTGTTTCCGTGGTCTTTCTTCTCCTTCCCCAGTAATAAGCATATTGAAGCCCAAACTGGATCATAGATCCCACTGTGCAACCCCTGATCCTAGTGATAGCAGGCAGCCACAGACCATTCTCTTGCCTTATTTACATGATAGAATTTCATTTATGTGTTGTGCGATGATGGCTAAACCAAAGTAGGAGATCCTGTAGCTCATATAGCTACAGTGTGGTGGCTTTACAGGGGCAATGCATATTTCATCACTGTGTTGACTTTACCAATTGAAACTGATTGTTGAGTTGAATTTACCAGTCTTCCATTTAATTACTTAACAGCAGAAGACTAAAGATTATTTTTGTTGTAAATTATTTTTTTATAAATATCTCTGTGTGTTTTTCTACATACCTTTACATTTAGTGTGTTTGAGTCTTTTTAGCATTATCCCAGCCATCCCACTGAAGGGGACAATACCGCTATGTTTCCCAAATTACTTGTGAAAAGAAAAAAGGATTTTGAGAACTTCTAATTAATACTATGATGCATACAAATGCAGTTAGAAGGCAAATTTCAACTTAATGCATCCCAAATTACTCTGTTCCTTATCTTTACCTCACTACTTCTACTGTAGTAGTCACTTTACTGAAATAACTAATGTTACATCACAGAAAATCTAATATAAACATAAATCTTTTACTAATAGTGCTACATTAAGTCTTTTAAACTTATTGCTTTTCTTTCTGCTGACAGTGGCTTTACAGGGGCAATGCCTTTTTTTCAGCTTATTTTTCAGCAGATAGCAAAATAAGGTAGGTGTTAAAGACTGAATACAAAATGTTAATAGAATTTTAAAAGGTTAGTCTCTCAATATGCATGAAAATAGGCCTCTGGAATAATTTGATGAACCATATGATTTCTGTTTCAAACTGTGTGCATGCTTATAGATAATTGGTAGGTCTAATAATTTTTGTATGACTTCAACTTACTATTAGATACTGAGCAGCTCATGCAATATCCAAGCGTATTATGTTGAATACATGTATTGCATCCAGAACATCTGTAAAAGGTAAACTTATTTCACCAACTACCAGAAACTGATCTAGCCCCATATATACTAACCTACAGCTGAGATTTATAAGATGTAAAAAAATTACCTTATTTTAGTGCCAAAACTGAGTAACTGGTATATATCGATGGTCACAAAAAGAAAAAAAACCAAAAAACCCCAAAAAAACCCAAATCAAAACAAACAAAAAAAAACCCTAGAACCCTAGAAAGTCCATTAATTATAATGTAAAGGTAGTTCATGCTCTGCTAGCAATATTCTTTATAAACAGTACTTTTTCTTCAAACATGAATATGCAAGTAATATGTCATTTATAAATATTTCTAAATTGCAGTGATAAAGCTTAGGCAATTTTTTCTCCTTTCTTGTTCACCTTTAAAGCCTAAGCAATATGAATCATGTTATAGTATGTCACATCATGTATTTAAAATTAAATGCGTTCAGACTGATGAAACACAACATGACATGATACATAAGGACGTAAATGTGGAGACTTTAAAGTAATTTAATTTCTTGCTTTAAACAAAATACATCTGTCAGTATTTTAATTAGTTCATCAACAAGATGAACACCTTAAACTTTGAACAAGTAGGATTTATAAAATAATTCAAATTTAAATTTGTTTAAACTTTCAAAGAAAATGCCAATGCTTGTAATATTTGGTAATGTCCTGGTTTTAGGGCCAATGGCCACCTCAGGGCAGATTCTTCCTAATAGGAGAATTTTAGAATAAGAGTGATAAGACCACTACAATAAAATGCTATAACTTTAATGAGAGGAAAAAGGGTACAGAAGCAGAAAGAACTAATGCACAAAAAACCAATACAACAGAGTTCAGTCTGGATAGTTGCAAGACCAGAGGTAGTGGAGAAGTGCTGGATGAGTAGTGGAGCGGGGGAACCAGCATGCCAGGTGTGAAGGGGTTAAGCCCTGCAGTGACTGGGACCAACAGGAAGTTTGCAATCCCAGACTGGAGCTCAGACTAAAACTGAAGCCTACATGGAGTCAAAGCACTCAGATAGCAAAAGCACTCGGATAGCAAAAGATGTTAAGGGCAAAACACAGAGCCAAAATGGAAATACACAGACTGCATCAGAATGGTGTCTGGGTGTCCTTTTCTCTCCACCACTCTTCTTCTTCCCAGAACCCCCTTTGTGCTTCCACTTTGCACACAACATCTGTGTTTCCTGAAAAATCTTCAACCCAGCAACACCATCAATTGCCCACTAGCACCACTGTCAAATCACTCCGGGGAGAAACAAGAGGGGAAATGGGAGGAAAACACATCAAAATAACGACAACCTAACACAGGTAACTATTACCTAAGTTGCCTATCAATATCATTGAACAGGTAACACACAGTTTTTTCCCATCATTTAAAATTCAGTATGACAGAGAATGGATCCCACAAGTGTGGTATATGATTTAGCTTGTGACAATAAAGATTTTGATAGGAAGAATAGATAGTTTCCCTCTCCTGTCTAAAATTTGAGATACATTTTTTCTCAAGTATAATTTCAATATGTTAACAAGTTAATATTTTGATAAAACCCTTACACCTGAAAAAACCCAGAGCTACAAACTGAGAACACTTACAAAGTCTTATATATATTATATATATATATAAAGTAGCTAAAGAAGATATAGCAGTATGAAGCAAAGTAACTTCAACACTATATTCTCAGACAGAACTACACTATCAATAGAAACAGCTTGTCTCTGTAAAAAGAATGAGCCTTAGTCATAACAAAAGTAAGAACTTGGATAGACATTGCCACTGTTTCTTGCTGTTCCTGTCCTTGTTGCTTTGACTCTTGAACAAAAGAACCACTTACTGTGATAACATATTATTTAAGAAGCTAGACTTTCATATATTTTAAGCAGTTTTTCTCATTACTAGTCCAGCCACCTTCCAAAATACTGTCACATATGTCATGTCAGATTTACTAATTTAAGGAAAACTTTGGTGTAATTTGTCTGTAGAATGTATTTGCTTCTCTTCCTCCGCTTTCTCTGCTTTCCCTTCTCCTCCCACCCCCAGCGTCACCCAGGGAAGCTGAGAATTATTTTGTTTTCCTATTGAGTTAAAACTTAATTTCCTAGCAGCAGCTGCCTAAAAACCTACTCATAACCACTACAGGAGAGGTGACTGCTACAAAGGAACACATAGAAGGCATGCTCATTTGGTTGATTCATACACTTGGCTAGAATCTCTTGGCAATAATGTCTCAGTTGGTGACTTGCATTTCCTTGTGAAATCTGTAACCAATTCTGCTGCTTCTACTGCTGTTTACCCCATATGAATGTGGAACATAATTGGGCTTTCTGTTCTTACACTGGCTAGGGGCATGTTAGCCATGAGAGCAGTGCCATTAATAAAAATTATTCATGTGAGAAGATGATAGCCTGAAAACAGGGTGTTACATTTTTGCCTTTTTCTTTCAGAATATTCTTATGTCTCAAAATATTAGAATACATTTTAACATGAAGTTTCTCATGTTTGGTGACAATACTTATTTATAGTTAATTCAGGCTTAATTAGTCTCGGTTACTAGAAGGAAAACCAGAGAAGAATTTTCTTCTGACTACTTCTGAGATGGTGTTCTCCAGTTGAGACAGGAAGAGGTGATATTTCCTACTGACTCTGTCAAGCAGACAAACAAGGTAGTTATCAGATTTGGTAGATGAGCAGAGAAAGAACAGTCAGACTTCTGTCATTATACTGAGAACTAAGTCTCAGGTTCAGTCTACCTTACTAAAGGAAGAAACTCAAAGCTAGGTTTCTGGATAAGACATTGAATAGGAATATTAGGTGGCTGGTCATTGTTTGAAGCACAGAAATAAAAAAAAAAAGACAATTTTCCTATATACTTGTGTCATCATTTTGATTTTAAACCCAGTACCACACAGTAGCTCATTCAAACCTACTCTCAGGATAGGAAAGGGTACAAAAATAAGCATGAGGGTTAAGACAAAAAACAGGCAGGGCTCACTCATGTATTACAGTCACAGGCATAAGACAGACTCAGCCTAGGAGGAAAATGAAATCAATTTCATTTAAACAACAGAAACCAATCACCAATTACAGAAAGAGATACTTGTAATCTTACATGCACCTGCTCAGGTCCAGCTCTTTACCTCCTTCACTTTATGCGGAAAATCCTTTGCAGTTCTCCCCAGTGGCAACATGGCATCCTTCTCAGCCCTCTCTGTGCTTCTTCAGCTACAGTGAGGGTCCTCTGAGGCTACAGGTCCTTCCAGCAACAAATTTCTCCAGCCCAGGCCTTTTCCTAAGAGTAAACCTAGGAACTTAACAATAACTTATGTCTCTTCACATGATCAATTTCTCCTCTCACCAGAAGCTTCAGGAAACATGAATGCCTCTGTATGTTTCATAGATTCATAGGATGGTTCAGGCTGGAAGTGACCTTAAAGATCATCTTGTCCCAACTCCACCGGCCATAAGCAGGGACACCCCCCACTAGACCAGGTTGCTCAAGATCCCAGCCAATCTGACATTCAACACTTCCAGGGATGGGGCAGCCACAACCTCCTTGGGAAAACTGTTCCAGTGCCTCACCACTCTCATCTTGGCAAACTTCCTCCTGCCTTTCAGTCTAAACCTCCCTTCTTCCAGCTTGAAACCATTACCCCTGGTCCTACCACTACAAACACTTGGAAACAGCCCCTCCCCAGCTGTCCTGTAGTCCCTTTCAGGTACTGGAAGGCTGCTTTAAGATCTCACTGGACTCTCCTCTTCTGCAGGCTGAACAAACCCAACTCTCAGCCTGTCTCTGTAGGAGAGGTGCTCCAGCTTTCCCTTGGAGCCTAATCACAGAGGAGAAGAAAGAGAGGCTCTACATAAGGCTCTGTAGAGGCACTGTAGAATAGCCCTTGGAGGATGCCCGGAAAAGCCAATTAGCCATAACAGGTGTAGCACCATGTGCCCAGCACCATTTTGGCTTAGTCTCAATGGGACTGGAAAGATCCTCTGTCACTGAGAGAGAACCCTCTAACAGAGAGAAAGAGAGCTCACAAGTACTGATCTCCTAAGCTTTTGGCAAACAGAGAGTCTGGGATTCTATTGTATCCTCCACATTAGATGCTGCTGTAACCTCAAAGAAGAGCTCCAAGTCAATGGGAGCTAGAAGTACGCCAGAGATGTCAGGGAAGGCTAATGTCTGGATGAGGATTAGAAAAGGAACTTTTCCACAAGCATCAAATGTATATTTTGTGCTGTATTCCTTTCACCTGCTTCCCACCCCCCA
>VZRI01004362.1:28843-75940 GCA_013397515.1 Upupa epops | reverse complement strand
GTCTCATGAGAGCACAACAGGGGGGGAGGATCACCTCCCTTGACCTAATGGTCACACTTCTCTTGATGTAGCCCAGGATGCTGGGACACATGCAAGCATTGCTGGCTAATGTTGAGATTTCATTGATCGACAGCCCCAAGTCCTTCTCAAGGCTGCTCTCAATCTTTCCCCATACAGCCTATATTTGTGCCTGGGACTGTCTCAACCCAGCTGCAGGACCTTGCCCTTGGCCTTGTTGAATCTCATGACACTGGCACTGGCCCACCTCTCAAGCCTGTCTAGATTCCTTTGGATGGCATCCCTTCCCTCCAGCATGTCCACCACACCACTCAGCTTGGTGTCATAGGCACACTTGCTGAAGGGGCACTCAATGCCACTGTACCTATTACCGACAAAGATGTTAAACAGCACTGGTCCCAGTACTGACCCTTGAGGGGTGACACTTGCCACTGCTCTCCATTTGGACTTTGAGCCATTGTCCACAGCTCTCTGAGTGTGACCATCCTGCCAGTTCATTATCCAGCCAGTAGTCAGTCATCAAGTCCAAGTTTTTACAGTTTGGTGACCAGGATGTTGTGCGGGGCAGTGTCAAACACTTTACACAAGTCCAGTTGCTCTTCTCTTGTCTGCTTGTGCTGTAATGCCATCATAAAAGGCCACAAATTAGTCAGGAATGATTTGCTTCTGATGAAGCCTTGTTGGTTACCAATCACTTCTTCATTTTCCAGATGCCTCAGCAGGGCCTTTAGGAGGATCTGCTCCATGATCTTGCCAGGCACAGAGGTGAGGCTGACTGGTCTGTAGTTTCCAGGATCTTCCTTTTTTCCCTGTCTGACAGTTGTTTACAATTTATCTTCTACATTCAAAGCTTTTGCTGTGGTTGTATCTCAAACAATACTGTTTGTGTAGCCTGAGCATAAACCTTCTATTACCATATAATTCCAAACAGCTTAATAATAACTTTGTGAGTCACATAAAAGAGCAGAATTGTGTTGATGGGATTAAATTAATATTCAATTTATTTTGATTATGTTCTCTATGGAATTGGATCCTCCAGTCTGTGCTCCTAAAGCTATCTTGTAACAAGTCTCCCAGACAACCATTCCTTATAGGTGTCCTCTGCATTGCACCTTATGAGACTAAGCAGCTGAAAAGACAAAGCACTTCTGAAGAGGCACAACAGTAGCAGTGTATTCATTCACTATCATTCCACATTAATTCCTGAACTGAAGTTATAACAAATTTTATAGTTACTGTAAGAGTCACTTCCAACTTGAGGTATTTATGATTCTGTAAGAAAAAAATGTAGTAAAACGTAAAACCTCTTACCTGCATCTTTTCACATTTGTATCTCCTAATCCTGTGTTTACTGGTTTTTCTCTGATATTCTGTGTCTTCCTTTCAGAGATAACTCCAGCTTGCTTCCTTTTTGTTTCAGTCAAGAAGCAAGAGTGTTTATGTGACAGTTAACCTAAAAAAAGGGAAGAGAACATCTGTGCTCCATATACCTACACAGATTAATCAGATGGAGTGACAATTCCATTGGAAATCGATACAGAGAAAACAAGAAAAAATTCAAAGATTGTCAAGCAAACGGCTGGTGCATGCAGAAACTTCAGAAAAATAGCTCAATTTATAACTGCTAGACTGAGTGAACTGCAATATGTTCAATTGCACGTGTATCTTATATACCTTTCCTGACCCATCATACATTTTTTCCTGTTCTGTCCTCCACATGTTCTTACACTTTCAATCACATGATTACAAATGATTACAGGTCAAACTATGAATTAGGCCCATATGCAACCAGTTCAGATCCTGACAGTAAAAAAATCTATGGTAACTGTTCAATGTAGTATTTTAAAGGGGGTTGTACCTTGACAGGATGGAGAACGCATGTTTGAGATGTACCTCAAACTTCAACAATGGGAAATTATTATAGAACCCTTCAGAAAAAAAAAGAAACAAAAAAATTGTGCCCGGTTAAGGTAGTAATCTAAACTCAATTGGTCAACAGAGAGAACTAATTCAGGCAGACAACAATCTTATCTCCATATGGATCAGAACTGTACAAAATTAAATATGTTCTTCACCAATAATAGTTGAGAAAAAAACCTTGAACTGCTATATGAGATGAATCTCACTTAATAAAATAAGTATTAAATGATTTGATTTTTTAAATGTCATATGTTTATACTTTTCTCCTACAAAAATCTGAAGAAGTTAATAATTGTACATATCATTCAAATTCCTGGAAACAGAAGATTTAGCATTACAAACAGTTTTAATACTAAACTATCATGATTAATTAAATTAGGACTACAAACCAATTTATTCAGTAATAACAAATTCCTATCAACTAAGCACTGAAGCCACTCTATTACTTTGTTTAAATGTGGTCCTCAGAATTCAATGAGCATTTTTGCAACAGTATCACAACAGAGTATCCAATAAAGTTATTTATAGGACTTGCATAATCAATAAAAAGAAAATACAGTGTTATTTATCTCAGAGCTCAGATGTTTAAATTAAAAATAAAGTTAAAAAAAATTGAAGATATCAAGCTTTATACAATAATTACTTCTGTTTACCTAGTTAGAGGATACCCGCATATGTATATTTACTGAGAGGAAATCCTTGCTATCGTGAGCAGAAACAAAGAAGCCTGACTGCTTGGGTGAAGAATGGACACATATTGAAGTGCTGAAGGCCTAACTGTCACGATAGATTATCCCATAGCTCAATCTTTCTGTATTGTTAACACCTAGTGCATTTCTCATTTTAAAAACTTTCTTTACATCCAGCATTGTACTGTGCAGTTCTTTCAGTTGTCAAGTGCATATCCTGAACAACCATTAGCTTTCAATATTCTCTTTTGAAAGTTATTTAATGTTGCACCTCATCATGTATGAAACAAAGCTTTCATCAATTAACTGAATTAGTAGATGAATATGCATTTATTTCTTTGGTCATCTACACTGTTCTGACTTTCCACAGATACAGAGAAAGCTGTGCCAGTCCATATGATGTGACATAAACTGAAGTGAAGGAAAACACATTAAGGGAGGGAAGAGATTTGATTAAAATAGATAGATGTCACATTCAATATTTACAAATTTATTTTAAAAACACATTCTGAATTTTCTTCACAGAGCTACAGTAGTTTGTCAGATTTACTTGATGATATCTGAATTTTGTAGTTGAATAAACCAGTAAAAAATGCTGTTATGTAATGCCTGATATGTGGAAGGACTAATGTCAAAGCTGCTTCTATGAATATCTATTTTAAAGTCTGTAATTCATGTGTAAAAGTAAATTGCGACTGTACACAACAAATGTCAGAACACAATACAGTATTCTAAAACAATTCTAATCAATATTATAACAAGAAGTAATTTGTTATTAAATTGCAGTTTTATGAAAAAAAATTAGAGTATGGTTTCATAAGTTTACTTAATAAAGGGATTTAACAGAAAAATTCCAGATAATTATAGAAGTTATTACTTACTGAGTGCATTACATATTAAAAAAAGAAATATGTACTGGCAATCAGGATGACACAATTCAAAAACACACTATTGTCATGAGGCTTGATATTGAAAGTGCCCTTTTATATTCTTCTTTCTGTCATACCACATCATAGTAAAGAACATTTAAAGGAATATAAATATTAAGTTACCTATATTAATTCACATGGATTATCACAAAAGATTATCCAGATTTGTTTGCCAGGCAAGCATTAATAGCAGCAGAATGATGTTAACTATATGCTAATAAAGATTATACATACTTTTAATGTATTGAACACAAAAGACTAATAATGGATTGAGAGCCTATTGAAAATCAAGTATTAATGAAAGCTATGGTTTTTAACAGATTACCAAAAGAAACCCCAATCTAGCCCAAACCCATTGTATTTTCAGTTGTTAATACCATTTTTACAATTCCACTACCAGTATCTTTGATTGACCAAGGAAACAAGGAACAAAAGAATGTTTACGATCACACTGTACACTTTTTGTTTTGTTCAGGTTATTATTCCCAAGCACACATGTTACTGGAACATAGGAGTTGACTTACTGGATCCCATTAGTTGTCCACTCAGTATCACTCCAAATCTATCAGTTTTCCATATCAAATTAATCACACCATGGTAAATAAAAATCCACTGAAAAGAGGCAGGAACAATTTAAAATGCTTAACTAGATCCTTAATATCTTAAACCCAGAAGGAGAGCTATGTTTTGTTTACTGTCATTTCTTTCCAAGATTTTTCAGTAAAATATTCAAACTGATAATAATTCAATCTTATGATAGAGCAAATTTGCCCTTTGGACAGGTTTTAAGGTTCTTGGCTTGTAAATACTTTCATGCTTCCTTTCAATCATTCCAGAAGATATTAACTCTAGAAAACATTAGTTTTGCTCAAGTTGCAGGATGACATATTTTCATTTCTTTGAAAGTGTTTCATTCATAGATACAGAAAAAGTCTATACAGGAGCTCTTGAAGTTGTTTTTTTCTCTCGAGACAGACATTACATGCAATGTCATGACATTTCCTCTTAATTGCCTTCCTTTTAGTCAAATAAATGAATAGAATAAAAAGAAACAACATGACATCCTACCTTACATATCATATAGCTTAACTATTCCATATTACTAAGTCATATTCCCAATATATTTATTACAAATATATTCATATTTTTAAAAATGCAAAAATCAATTATTTCTCCACATCTTTCTCCTTTTTTGGAGATTATCCTGTGCATAAAAAGCCCTGATACTACTTCCAGAAATTGCTTAGCATCTGTCAGCACAGAACTTTCTTTTTCAGTAAGTTGCCTTCTGGTTTATCTTGGTATGTCTACTCTAACTTCTGCTCTCTTCTCCCTGAATTTAAATAAACTAAATATACAAATTCTACATTCATGCTTCTTCTATGGAGACTACAGATAACTGTGTTAAACATTGATATTTATGGTAGAATATGCTGGTACTTTTCCCACTTATAAAAACTACTCACTCTATTCCCTGTTTCATCCTTATTCTTTTTTCAAATAAAATATTTGCCTCTTACATGGCTTATTAGATCTTAGATGAAAAGAAAAATTATTTTAAAACCTTAAAGTTTATGTAAGTGGTACCACATCTTTTCTATTTTACTGATAAACACATTTTAGAAAAATAAATAACTCATTTAATGGACCTTTTGTGAAGGTTCACTTCAATCTGATGAATCTTTTAAGACTGCTATGGGAAATTATATAGGCAATAACAATTGTCACCACTTCACATTTTATCCCTCATTATCAAGTTTTAGATATTTAAAAAAAAAAAGGCAAAGTAAAGTAAAATCTTAAACCTTTTCAGTATGTGGATTTCATGACTCGTTTTTATTTTTCTTGATTTTAATAAAATGACAACTTTGCCCAAGCAACAGAATTTTTTTTCCTGTGTTAGGAACTCTAGCTACACAGGCAACACTAGGAAATCGTTAAATTCTTTTATTTTAGATTCATTGAAAATGAAATCTCCTTATAGTAATCTCAGTATTTGAGGAGCAACCCTGTATTCACAACTGATTCTTCCCTGTTGTGCATTTGTTTGCAGATGCCTGCTCCCCAAAGTGCACAAATATCTTCATTTCAAAATATGTTACACGCTGTTCATCTGCACAGCACAGGAGGAGTTAATAATAAATGCCTTATTGCAACACTTAAAAGAAAATGCATTGTTCTCAAATGCATTGAGAACATAAACATTACTGAAAGAACAATAAACAATTTCCAGATTATAAATATATACATATATACATATAATTTATAAATATATAAATATATATTACACAGAAACACATTGGGGAAAAAAAACACAAAAAAATCCTTGTGCATTTCTAATTCTGAATTAAGACTCTGTAGAAATTTAAAGGTTATGTGTAAACGCTAGTCTGAATTTGCCAGAGTGACAGCTAAGGATGCATCAAGAGACAAGAAAAGATTATGAAAATTGAGGAATCAATATGCAGTTTCTAAAAGCTGAGAAGGTTTAAATTTGAAGCAGTGTTAAAACAGACTGAGCAGAAGAGAGAATCTTAGACTCCAGCATTCATATAACCAATATGATCTGTTAACTTTCACAGCACAGTGGGTACTAAAAGGACTGAAGATTTAGAGAAATAAGGATAGAATGGCTTAATGTACAATTGAAAGAATTTGGAAGCTATGAGGGGGGAAGGAGGATGAGGGGAGAGGACATGAGAGGACTAAAAATGGAAGAATATGAAGAAATCTAAATACTGAACTTCGTTACTTTTGTTGGGAACTGCAGAAACAGATGGATCAGCTCCGTCTAAGCCCTATGTTAACTTGGTTTACTTCAGTCTATGCAGATGATATATTATGTTGATGTAAATACCATCATATAGTGATATAAATCCAGTTAATGAACTGGATCAGGAAATATTGGAAAGATATTTAAATGAATGAAGGAAAGGACAAAAGAAGACCTGATGAGGACATTGCAAAATGAATTTCTCTACTTGATAAATACAGAAAAGGAACAGTTAAACTCAGTGATTCCTGTTTTTAGGACACTATGACACTATGTTATTTGTTGTATACTAAGGACTAGATCTGCTCATGAATTCAAAAGGATTTTGCAATTAACTTCACAGCATGATGAAGCCCTTGGTCTTTAAAAATAGAGTTGTGGTATAGCTCACAAAGTTCTCAGAAGTTTTGGATTTTTTACTTTTTTTTTTTTATCATACTGTTTTATAAAAAGACACAGGCTAACACTTCAGCTACCTATTTCTTTAAATCTAGGTATTTTAAAATATTTCATCTTATACTTTTTTTCTATCCAATTATTCTACAATTTGTAGTGTGCTATTTTTCTTACTTTCATTTTTCTGACAGCTTCAGTTATAGTTCCAAAGAAACACAGCAAGACTGAGATTGAAAAATTTCTGTTATTATATTTGGTAACTGTTTTATCCAAGCAGAAAAATACAACTGTGCTTTAAATGTCAACTGGAAATAAAACATGTTTGTTCTGCATGTATATCTACTTCAAGAGAAGCAGAATGAAAAGAGGAAGTTTCACCAAAAAAAATTCACTTTTGATTGTGTTGTTTTTACTTAATGACAGCTGGTGCAGTACAGATAGATATAGTCTACACTACTATCTTGATTATCTCTTACTTTGCACATTAATTAATTCTTCTACAATGTTCAGCATATTATGACATTCCAACTGTTTTATACAGTATAAAAAAACTTTATCAGTGACTGATAGCAAAGCTTGTTATGTATGAGTGCTTTTCAAAAATTTTCTTTAGTTTTTGCAGAAAAATACAAATTCCAGATCAATATTTGCTTGAAATAGTTAAAAAAGATCATAGCTTATAAAAATGAATGATCATGATACTGAATGCAAAAAAAGAACGCAGAAAGAGCATCTATTATAGGCCTGTTTTGACACTGACATAATTTCTGAAACTATAGTGAAATATATCATGTCTAGATGGCACTTCTCCAAGTATAGTGAAGTTAGACTAAGGAAACTTTAGTCACAGTATTTTTTAAGCTTGCTGTCCATTGTTTTGCAAGGACTAATTAAACTAGTTAGGAAAGTATCTATTCTACTGCAACTGACAACACTGAAGAACAACTGTAAAGCTGATAAAGTCAAGTGATACAATTCTGAAATTCTGCAAAAAAGTAAAACAGTGCCAAACCACCTCACACCCACAAAACCCCCTAGTTCCCACAGGGACTTATCCAAACTCCTTCAAAATGTAGCTTATGTTAGCCACCATTCAATAATTATCAAAGCTATATGCTATTGAAGGAGTGGATGAAGAGGGACAGGGAATCATATTGCCTTTTCAAATATGTATCTTCTAATATCAGTACTCAAATTTATAATTTAAGCTACAGAATGAGAGGGGGACAAAGGAGACTCAAAAACATTCCTAAAGACATAATTTTGATACGTTATCTACCTGACATGAATATGACTCATGTTAATTGTTTAAGACATAGGACATTATATTTAGCTTTTGATAATGTAAAAATAGCAAAGCTCCGTCATATATATATTGTATTTATCTAAGTTTAAAAACAGTGCTTAGACATTCTGTATCTTAGGACAATTTGATGTGTGAGCTTGATACTGTATAAATTGGAGGAAACTAGTCTGTATCTGACAATAACCTTACTTTTTAAGTTTAAGGTTTCACTCCAAAGATATTAATAGAGGAATGGGGAAGGGCAATCTGAAGCAGGTTGCTGAGTTAAAAAGACACAATTGTTTTGAAGGATAAAAATTCCCTTTTCTCTTAACAGCTTTTTTCTAATTCCTACTCAAAATCCCACGCATAGTTTTATCCAAAAATGAAACCAGGCACAGCTGTCGATTTTAATTAAGTTTCAATAACTCAAGCTGAGTATTTGTATAAGCACTGTTTTCAATACAGAGGAAAACCTTCTTCTTTAATAGACCAGCAAGTAGGAAAACATCAACCATTTAAACCATGTGGGGAAAAGAAAGATGTTTTTTTTGTGTCTCTGGGACTACCTTGTCAAAGTGAAACACAGGGTTAATAACTATGTTGTTATAACTACTGTCGAGTAGCTTTATTTCTTAGAATCTATCTCTGAATTCACTAACACACTACATAACACTCAATAAAAGGAATCAAATGTACCACCCAGTTTTCCAAAATGGAAACATATAAAATATGCACTTCTCTAACACGGTGTTTTGTATTTGCTTTGTATATAGGTACCTAAAGACATAGGGTCTGGTTTACAGGATATTACTTTACACACTAAAGATCACATAGTACCGTTTAATTTGTATCATATACTTTCTGTATACTTTCTGATAAAAAATAATGAAAGTAAACCCATTTTTCTTTTCATTTTGTTTTCAATTTCACATGATATCACAATTTAGATTGTACATAGTAGATGTCATATTCCTGGCAAGGTAATTTAACAGTCTTAATTATGCAATAATTGCTACAAACCAAAGCAATTAATACTCAGGTGAGAATTTTAAAAGGAAAACTTAAATAAATCCTATGAACAATAATGTGGCACTGTTGAAATCAATGTGACGGCAACATCATTTTAGTGAATTTCACTATATTGAAATAATTCTCTAATGACTTTAGTTGTGACTTCAGATTCCAGCAGATGGATCTAATCAGCATTTTAAACTATTTGCTATTTGCAATACAATTCCTACTAATTAAGTAATAAAATGACAGTGATATCCTGGATTCATCATCTCAACTTCAAAGGTTTTCCTTTTCTCATGTGCATTTTTTAATTGTTTTGTTGGTTTTTTTTTTCCTGGAGATTTGCTTAACAGATTAACTGGGATTGGCAGAAGTGTTATGTCTGGTTTGACCTATGTTTCTCCCTAACTGAAGGGAGAACATGAGCTGGAGCTCTAGGACTCTATGCCTTATCCCTCCTTCTGTGAGATCATACTTCTTGTAAGTGAAAAATTGGAAAAATTCAGGAAACAGTTACAGAAAGAAACAGAGACTTTAGCATACTGCTTTGTGTTTACCCAAATGAAGAAATTAACATATTCAATTTTCACACTCTAAAAAGTGATGCATTGGTAGTCTCTAAATGCATCTGCTTGATCACATACAGATATGCATGTCTACCTAGTCATGAAAACCTGACTATCTTGTTACAAATCTCTAAGATTCATCTTGCTCTTTGCAGTTATCTACTTTTAAACAGACAATTTTCACAGTAAAAAAGTCAATTTTCTCTCAGCTGTTTATGAATACAACTAAGATGACTAGTTATAAATGAAGACATTTACAGATGAGTTTAATGTCTTCTTAAGAGTCACAATTCAATCAAACATCTTTATAAATATCATAGTGTCTTCTCCTTGACCACTAGCTGGTGTTCCAGAATGATGTAGATCTTCCATACATCCTGTCTTAGAGCTGATAAGCCTGTGTGGTATCTTGAATACCCTGTGGTATTTTAAATGGCACTACACACTCAAATTTTGAAAGCTGAACTCAGCCTAAAATGTACCAAGCAATTCCTTTTTCTTAAATTAATTTCACAAGTTTCAGTGGACATCCGTAACAAGATGTGTTTTTATTTGGAAGGTGAAGACAGCTTATCTGATACAGTCAATCACAAACATCCTCAGAACAGCACGGCTAGACAGTAAACAATCATAAACAATCCCCCATAACATCCACATAAGGAAGCTTAGGAAGTTTGAGTTAGATGAATGGAAAATGCAGTGAATTAGACTATTAACTGAATGATAGAGATCAGAGGGTTGTGATCAGTTAGAGGCCTGTAATTGCGGGTGTTCCCTAGGGGTCAATATCCTCATCAATGTCCTAGAAGAATTGATAGAGTTTAGTGATAGAGTTTTGACTCCTCTGCAAATTTACAACTCTAGGAAGACTGGATCATATCTTCATAAAGACACAGGAGACCTTAATGCAGCCACCTGGGAGATTGTGAGGTGACTGGCTAGCAGTGTTGCCAGGATGACAGCAAAGCATTTAAATGCAGTGAAACTGGAAACAGCCAGTTCACAGACACGGGAGACTATAGCCTTCTGATCTCTGCAGCACAGAAGTCGTACAGTGTCACTGGTGAAAATTCCGATTTTGTTACCACAGGGAGGTTTATATGGCACTGTGCCTGCTGAGATCAGATGGAGTTGTGCTGTCTCAAAGAGGGAAAAGTATTCTTGCTAATGAGTTGTCAGGGCTCACTGAGAGGTCTTTAAACTTGATTCAAAATGGAAAGCAGATGAAACCAAACTCAGTCGAGATGAGCCTGGGGGTTACATGCAATCTTTGGGTCGTAAAAAGACAGTTCAGCTCAAGTGATTCATGTAGCATGGGTGCACAGCTTCCAGCAGGTGGAGCCATTGTGCAACAGGATGATTGTGACATCCTCACCATCACTGAAACATGGTGGGATGACTTTCATGACAGGAGCCCTGCAATAGATCCTTCAGAAAGGATAGGCAGGAAAGGAAAACTGGTAGAGTGGATCTATCTGTTAGGGATGTTTTAATTGTATAGAACTAGATGTGTGTAATGACAAGGTCAAGTGTTTATGGGAAAGGATGAAGGGGAAGGTGACCAGGCAGGATCTGTTGGTCAGTTACAGATCACACAACTTGTTTAAGAGACCAGTTTGTTTAGCTTGGAGAAGGCTGAGAGGTGATCTTATCAGTGCTTATAAATATAAAAAGAGCAGACACTTTAAGTGGTGACCTGCAACAGACAAGAGGCAACAGGCACAGACTGGAACACAGGTAATTCTGCATGAATATAAGAAAAAACTTGTTTACTTTGAGGGTGACAGAGCACTGCAGCAGGCTGCCCAAAGAGATTTCTCTGGAAATACTCAAAACCCACCCAGACATTCAATTCTGCAACCCATTCTAAGTCAACATGCTTTATCAGTATGGGTGGACTAGGTGATCCCCTTCCAACTTCTAACATTCTGTGATTCTATGAAAAGTAGAACCAGCTAAATTATAAAAACATGTGTTATTTGCACCTATTATAACTAACTGGTTACATAAACTAGAAGCAATTTGAAATACTATCTGCATCAAACGTAAGTGTCAAGTGAAGGTCATCCTCGTAGTGGATATGATAACACATGTGAGTACATAAAAGACATAAGTTGTGCATGGTTCCTCAGAGATCTGGTAGATAGACAATGGTCCAGGAAACAATTTTAAGGGATTCAAACTTCTTTATAGCAACAACACATCAGATCTTACAGAAGATCTTTATGTATATGTATGATATATACATACCTATGTAATGGTTGTATGTGGGCTTATGCTTACATATACATGTGTCACTTGTTCACCACAGGCTCACTCTCTCCTCTGCCTACAGGGAAGCTGTGGGGAGCTTCTATTTCCTGACTCTTCTTACCATGGTTGCATCAGCAACCCCCTTCCACCACTACTGAAAACACCTGGGCTCAAACTACAATAGTAAGTTGAACCATTTTTTTGATGAATTAGATGGACAGTTGATGGCTCAGGAAAAGCATCAAGAATAAGTTTGAATATAGATGGAGAAAAGCTGGAGGAAGAGATGAGACAGATTCTTGCTTTAGAATATATATTATACTCATCTGCTTTGTGAAATTTAATCCTGAAAAAGGAGGAGTTTTAAAAAAATAGCAATAGCAGAATAAGGTTTCCTCTTCATCATCAAGATGACACAGATAACCATCTTCAGCACAGATTGAAGTGCAGAGAAAGTTTCTTGTCAAAGGACAGCTAGAGGCATTGGGGTATGGATAGTTTTAAAGTGACCTTCCAAATCTTTTGTTGTTCTTGATTTTTTCAGTGACACTTCAATGAGATTTTGGTCATAAAGGTCCAATGATAATGACCTTTATAAAGGTTGATAACCGACCTCAGTGTTGACCTCATAAAAACTGACCTTGGCAATTATACCTAAGACTCTCTGCAAATATTTATTCCAACAAAATTAATATCTATTACCTGAAATGTGTTTTAGATGCAGAGCCTAACAGTTGTCTAAGTAAGTAGATATCTGTAAAAAGCAGTATGACCATCTATAAAGGTAAAGGGTTTGCTATGCTTGAGGATTACTATACAGCTGTTACCATGAAGCCTTCATACATAGTTTTGGGGGGTTTTGTATGAAGCTTTCTAGTTTAGCTTGTTGTTTTTTAAAGGAAAAAGCATTAGGAGTCCTAGATAGTTGCTGACAAGCTGCTGATTTGTGCTCCTGTGTTACTACTCCTCATTTGTTTACATTTTTATGCTCAGGGAAAGGAGAACAGATGTATACAACTAACTTTAATGAACTCTGACAGAAAACCTAAAAACTCTTAAGTTTCTCCAAAAGAGGTCAATATTCATCTCCCTCTAAGATGTACTTTGCCTTATTATTTGTTTTATTTGCTGTGTCTAAACAAGGTTGGTCATTTATTTTCTTTTTAATCCACTGATATCAATGAGAGTACACAGACAAACAGAGCTTTTGAAAATGAAGCTGGTCAGGCTTCTCAGTCTCTGATCCAAAAGGTGTTATTTTCAATGGTAAGTTAACCAAAACTTTAAAAACTTTCTAGCCATTTTGACATACTTCAGATGAAGCAGCTTTTTAGGTTTAGGAAACTAAGTTTAGACACATTTTATCCACAGATGAAATGTATTAGTAAGACCTGATAAAGATATTAGTTGGGTTTGTGTCTGTTGACCTTCAGAGATTAAAAAAAAACACCCAACTAACCTACAGAAGTGAAAGTGAAAAAAGATCCCAGGATCCAATTTTGCCCAGAAAGTATACCTGCAGAGAAAAAGAAAAAATGGAAACAGAGTAGGCTGCCCTATTCAGAGGTATTCAGGACTTGGATATAATCATGTAAGTTCATGGATGTTAGTTGCTCATCTTAACCATATGATAAAATTAAGAAGGCTAAAACTAACATAAGATTTCTAAGACAGCAAAGAAATTAACTTTTAGGAGATGAAGGACAGAACAGACATATTTCTGGTGGCACCTAGGTAAGCAGTCAAAGGCAGTCCTGCATCTAGCTGGCTAGCAATTTAGGCAACTCTTAGCAAGATTCAGATTAAATATACAATTCATTTTAGACTATAATAGAAATTACAGTTCTTCTCAAAACTAGTTTTAAGATAATCTACAATTTTATATTTTTTATGTTAGAAGACTTCTACTGTTTTGCAAAGCATTAGTCTGTTAATAAATG
This sequence comes from Upupa epops, assembly GCA_013397515.1. NCBI lineage: Eukaryota > Metazoa > Chordata > Aves > Bucerotiformes > Upupidae > Upupa > Upupa epops. The sequence goes on along the minus strand of VZRI01004362.1, from coordinate 62,154 downwards.
TCAAGAATCTTACGAACAGTTGACATATCTAGACAGAACAAATGGAACATAATTGTCCCACAGAGGTCTGAAATTAATCAGTCAGACATTGAGAACTTTTTCGTTTATAAAAGTACAAAAATATATCTCCAAGCATCAGTTTGTTTTATTTATAGTATTAACTTCTTGGTTCCTCCTATTTTCTAGAAAGAAGCAACAATTATATAGTCTTTTAGTTGCACTGTGTGGAGGATTTTCTATGATCATAGGAATCAGCCATTGTTTATGGCAAGAGAATAGATATTTTTATTAAATTAGAATCACAGAATCCTGGAATATCTCAAGCTGGAAGGGACCCATAAGGATCACTGAGTCAAACTGTTCATTCATCCTTACAAAAAATAAATCATATGAATAAATAATAATCCAGATGTTCTTTGACATGTTTGGATTATGCTTGTGCGTTCCAATATTAAACACACCAAACAGTGATTTCATCAGTTGTCTGCTGACTATTTAGTAATTTATTAAAAAGTTACATGCTCTGTTTTAAATTTACTCATTTTGTGTCTGAAATCCATTAGCTCCTTCACTAACATGTCATGGTAATAACCTTCCTCTAAAAAGGTATTTGAGTATTACCATGGGATAAAGAAGAAAGCACTTCAATTTTATTAGTTTTATATTATACTGTCAGCATATTTTCCTCAGTACTGTTACACAAGGTACCATCTTTTCTCCATCCTCTTCATTACATTTGAAATATCTATCAATTTTGCCTTATGCTGTTATTATCATTACGGTATTAAATAAATAAAATCACTATTTTTTATAGTTATTTACACTAAGATTTCATATACAACTGTTCAGTTACTGACTATTCTATTTATGCAGTGTCTTGCTCTTCACCTCCTTCATTATGATTCACTATTAACCTTCTCACAGTTTGATCCTGCCTGCCATACTCCAGTTTCATGGAACTGACAATTACTACAAATTGGAACCCATTAAATATGAATCACTTCAACCTGAGCAATGTAGAGTTGTAGTAATCATCATTAGAGTCTATAAAAAAACTTGTATGGAGTCATTCTATATTAAAACGATAACATACTGAAATCATATTTCAGTTTGAGTTTTCCTTCATCCCAATAACAGTGTAAGTTGGTTAACAATGAGATAGAATTGTATGCTGTTAAAATATTCATTTGAATCATACTGTAACAGAATATAATCTTACAGAAAAACAGCATACTTAGGAAAGGTAGATTCTAAATTCAGATATCATCTAAATCAAGAAATCTTCACTGTGAGTTTAATGTTGCCACTGAATGTTTGTGTATAGACAGATATATACACAAAAACCACAGAATACTTGAGGTTTGAAGAAATATCTGAAGATTCCCTGATCGAATCCCCATACTAAAGCAGGTCCATCTGTAGACAGTTACTCAGGACTGTTTCCAGACAGCCTTTGAGTATCTCCAATGATGGAGAATCTACAAGATCTCACAGCAGTGAGATCACTTCCAGTGCTTCCAGTGCACTTCCAGGAACTCTTTTATGAAAAAAAAGGTTTAAAAATTATTTCTTCACTGAAAGGGTTATCAAGCATTGGAACAGGCTTCCCAATGAAGAGGTTGAGAAGGATCCCTAGAGGTATTTAAAAAGCATGTTGATGTGTTGATTAGGGACATAGCTTAGTGGTTGACTTTGTAGAGTCAGGTAAATCGCTGGGCTCAATAATCTTATAGGTCTTCTTCAAACTAAACAATTCCATGATTTGACGATAAACGCTAAACCCCTTAGAAAAGGAGAAGTGCTTCCTGAAAAAATTCCTAAAGAATTTTTTACCTCTGTCACCAGGAGCAAAGATTGCCCTTAAGGCTGCACAACCATGGGACAGGGTCTCCCTCTTCTTTTTCTCCAGGGAAGGATGGGGCAGAGAAAAAAATCAGACTTTCTTGAGCTTGGAAACTGAAACAGTTTTCATTATACTAATAACAAGAGTAGTAATAGCAATAAAAAGATACAGGATTAGAGAGCTCACTGGCCCTAGGGTGCCATGGGAAAGCTGCCACATAGGTGAAAGGGGCAGATGCAATAGGGTGTGTGTGTATGCAGGCAAAGGGCAACCGAATCAATGTGTGGAAAGCACAGATCCAGACACAGAACTGTTCACCCTCATTGAGCGGGAGCTCTGCAGGCGGTGGTGCAACACGGCCAGCAGCAGCAGGATGGAAGCACAGAAGGGGCAGCAGTGGTAGAAGCAGAAGCAGAAGCAGCAGATCCTGGTGGGCTTCCTCCTGTGTTTTTTTTTTAAATGAAGCAATGGGGCAATTCCATGAGCTGACCTCATAAGAAGTCATCACTGGCTGACTGACACATCTGTCTTCCTCCTCTGCTGAGCATCCTCAGTTTGCAGGGCTCAGAAGAACATAGTGGGTGTTCTCAGGGAGTGTGTGCCTTGGGTCAAAGCCAAAAGTAAACTGATCCTGTTTATCTTAAACGGGGACAATTCCTGTCTCTTCTATCAATGACTTGTTGAAAAGCATATCACATCTTAGTACTTTATCAGATCAGAGCAACACTCTTGGAAGTTACATGTACTTATTGTCACACAGATCTTTGATAGGAATGTAACATGAGGCATAATCCAATCTGCTCTGTATGTAGATATTCTCTCACATATCTTTGTTGTACAGACCTCACTCTGTATTTAAGATCTCCTTTTCCTCTGGGTTTAATGCTGTTCTGAAATACTGTCAAAATATTTTCATCAGGAACATTCTTTAACAGAAAAATTATTGTCAACCATTCAGAAGATTCTATATAATTTAACATGGAAAAAATTCTAAAAAACATAAAAATTAGAAAATTTATAATGCAACCTCGTAGCTTCTTACCTAGGACACAGTGGAATTCGTTAATGTATGTGTAGAAAACAATTTAAGTAAAAAATACAACACTTAACATTTGATAGTAACTGCTTTCAATTCTTCCTTAGGTTTGAAACCAGAAAAATTGTCCTTATGGGAGAACTATAGCAAAATCAAGCATATTTATTGAGTCAGCAATAAAATGTCTTTTAATTTTCAAAACAAAGTAGTTTGGCATATAACATTTTTAGAAAGAACTGGCAAATCTCATATTCAGCAACAATGATGAGCAACTTTGACATGAGTCTTAGGATTTAGAGCACAACTGTAAGTCATTTTATGTCATGGAGAAAATAATCAGTTTAATTAAACATTGCCATACAATGCTTTGGAAATGAAGATAATATACTGCATTTGGAAAAGAACAGGAAGCCACAAACCTATGGGAGTATTTAATTTTCTTGATAATTTTTCCTCATTTAGTGATGGAATGATATCCTTAATAATTTGGTTTATTCTTTAAATGATAATTCAAGCCATATTTTAATATTTAATTTTTTTAAAACATACATCTCTGCCTCATGTGTGGGTTGTTTTTTCCTTTACTTTCCCATGCCAAGATGATTTATTTGTTTGCTTGTTGTTTGTGTAATTAAACTGGAATTAATCACTGTTAGAAAACTAAAGAGCAGATGTAGCAAAAGGGAGACCAAAGTAGGTGGTAGTTTAAAGGGTAATCAATGTCTTCAGAATGCATGGTAATTTCCATTTCAGGCTGTGATAATTCTCACAGCTCTGCTAGAACTACCAGTGAGTTTAATGTTTAGAAAGTAGCAAAAGTAACAAAGGAACCGAAGATATTGCAACTGGATGGTACTTTCAGTATTTATCAGTATTGTTAGGGTCTCATCTACTTACAGTGATCTAAAATGAATAAAACTTGAAGGCAACAGCCAATGTGCCTTCCTAATGTGACTACCTTGTACCACAGCTTAGATGGCTGCTGTGATACCTAAATTTGTCTGTCTTTCTTCTAACTCCCCCTATTGTCTGGAGAGAAATAGGCACCTCAGGGGGCACCTTATTCTGCCTAAATTAGACAACTACCTCAAGATGGGGTAAATTGTTCACTGGTGGTACATTGACTGCAGAAAGAATTATGGTTGATTACTTGTGTACAAACAACTAAAGTGAGAATTTAACTTATTTCCACTTTAAAAATGCTTCTGGCAGTACTGTGGAGGGAATGCCAATGCTAAGACTTCAAGACTGTACTTTTCAACAGCTAAAAACAGTCATGTTAAATTTTAGCACTTTCTTGAAACAACTTACCCAGGTCAGGTTCAAAATTAAAGTTAGGTGCTGAATTGGAGCAGATCTTACTCTGAAAGGCGTATTTTCTTGTATTGTTTCACTTAAAAAAAATTTCTTTCAGACTAAGATCTGATCCCTGATTCTATTTGACATACAGTCCAATAAAAAAATCTTGCTAGATTTTTTACTTAAAAATTTTGCTTGAAACATGAGATATTTAATGAATGTCAAGAGCAGCTACTGTCTACAGCTGTTCAGTCCCAGACCCATCCTGCCCAGCTGCTGGAGCCCAGCCTGGTGTGTGTACACAAACACACACACCTGAACATGACCGGTAAGTCATGCAGACAGCCACAGACATGACACTGCTTCCAGAAACACCCAGATTCAGGATTTACACAGAGAGAGACACTGGCAGCCGCATCTCCTCCTTGTGTTAGGAGGGCAGAGGAAGAAGGTCACTCACTAGGACACATACCATACTCTTCAGGTCCACAAGTGTACACACATTTGTGCATCGTCCAAGCACTAGAATAATCTCTCTGCTCACATGCCACCCTGCCTGGATCCTGTCTGCCCTTACCTGCTCCACAGGTCCCTAACTCAACAGCTTTTCCAGTTCATTGCACACGTGCAGCACTCATACCATTGCCCATAGGTGCCCCAAACTCATGGGCCTGCACTCAAATACCTAAACGGGCCTCTGCCCACACCTGATGCCCCTACTTGCTGTGTGGTCTAGCTTATAGTTTGTGAGCAACACTCCCTCCTCAATCTAATTTGCAGAAGACACAGAAACTCACCCTCCACAGAGAGCAGTCAGCACATGGGTTGTGATCTCAGGCTCTGTTCCAGCTGCCTGCACTGAGCCCCTCACTAACCCTACCACGGCCCATACCCTCAGAATCTGGCACTGAGACCTAACTGGCTTCAGTGGCTGATAGTACAGGCCAGGGGTGGGCCACTGTCCCTGGTTTGGCCCCAAGAGCAGATAGCCATTCCCCTCATGCCCTCATGCAAAGCCCAGGTTAATCTTCCTTGAACTGGCATCTCATGATTTCCTGATAGCACATCAATGTCAAGGTCTGTGTCTTGCCTCCATGTGTTTTCTGTCAGATCTATGCTGTTCATTCCTTTCCTTATCATTTGCACTTCAGGTTTGTGTTCCTGTATGTTCCTGTTTGTTATACCTTTTCTTATTATTTTTTTTTTTATTAAAAAGGTCCTTGACTTGATAACCTTAAAGGAACAGATTTGTTCTCCTGCTGGCTATCTATTAACCTCAGGAATTTTACTAATAAAACCAAGCAGCCAAAATTATCAAAATACCCTCCTCCCAAACCAAACTTACAAACAGAAAAAAGAAATACCAACCAGCAAAAGACAACAGTCACCTGACTATCAGGCATTTAAATACAGCAGTGTATTGGAGACCTTGCAAATTTGACAAATAGTCAAATAGTGCAAATAACTACCTCACCTGTTCTCCATAAAAGTGTTTCAAGTGTCTTAATTCTGCTAATAGTCCATTCATCCACAGAACCTCAGGAATATCCTACGGACTCAAATTTATATCACAACTAGGAAAAAATATTAGTTGGACACTGCAACCTGTGTACAATTATTCTAAATAAGCAAAAGACACAAAAATTATTTCATTATTTCGTATGCTATCTGTGTTCAGCTCAGAAAAAAACTACTAAACTGTATGGCAAGTTCTTTGAGACAAACTGGTGAGAACAAGCTTCTGAAAAAAAAGTGTTTCTCATTTTTGAAAAGAGCTGTCAACAGTACAAAACGGTCCAAAAAGGACTCAATTTGGGCTATAACAGTAAAGAGTTGAATAAACTGTTCTGCGTCAGAAAAAAATAAAGTATATATAATTTTCCCTTACTCAAACCCCAGGATTACTTAACCAAAGAATGGAAAACAGTAATGCAAAGGGCTTCAGACAGAAAGCGTTGCTATTACTGAAATATTTCAAATTAGATAGTGTTTCAGATTAGGTACTGTCTTGAATTGTGCTTTTTGCAAACTAAGGCAAACTGTCAAGATTCCTATATGGTGATATATACCTTGTAATCACAGGCCTCTCTGGTAGCAACAGAATACATTCAGCATAATGAGAAATAGTCAGCTGTTTTAAGATTAAAATAAAAATGAAATATAACAGTGTGTGTGAAAACTGTTACTCAGTCTTACAGATACATGGCATGGTTATTTAAGATTTGAAGATTCAATAAAAACTACTGAATTTATATATATCTAGAGTGGTTCTGCATATAGAAATGTTTATATGTAATTTTAAAGAAAGGCTTAGATAGAAAAAAGTTCAGGAAATAGAGATGCAACACTGCATTATTTTATTTTTCTTATGCTAGCATAAATGTTCAAGTAGAAGTGACTCAGAAGTCAGCAATAAAAACGTTATTTTTTATTTTGTGTTATTTAATGATCTAAGATACACATCATTAAAAAATAAAAAAACCCTCACATATAAGGAAGAATAAGAAAAGCAGACTTTAAATTGCACCAATTGCATCTACTGATAAGTAGATGGGTGGTAGTTTTGTTTGTCTTTTTGTCACATATACAGAAAAAGGAGACATGCTGACTTACCTGGGCTTCAGTTGCCTCATATATCATTTCTGCCTGCTAGATGCTGTGGGATACCTTCCTGCATTTTATTAAATAAAATTATAATACCTGAGCTGTTGGCACACTTATGTCTTACACTTCTCTTGTTCTTTTTGATTCTTTTTCTTGATTGATAACAAACGTACCCACTCTACTTCATATTTTGTTTGAAACTTTTAACAGTCAGGACAGTCAAGAAGCAATAAATTTGAAAAATGTAATTTGTTCAGAATAATTTCAGAAACATGTCCCATGGAACTTTGTCTTCCCACAGACTCTTGCATTTTATCATCAGCTTTTCCAATGCCCAGAAGCACTGATGGATGTTACATGGAAAAAATAGCACTACAATAACCTAAATATATTTACTATCTCTAGGAGATTTCCACTGGAACAAGAAGTAGCATATACAAGGTTACACTAGTGGTCATCTTGGTGTCCTTATTTATGAATGTTTCTGTCTATTTTGTACTTCTTTTGTTTTGTCTCTCCTTTTAATCTTCCTAAGACAGTTCTGATTTAGCTGATACAGTTTTGGGGCATATCTTAAACACAAGGCAAACTATAGTATGTAATTTCACATTCATTTCTCTATTTGCACTCACAAGCAGTTGTTGCAGATGGAATTACACACTTCACTCTCAAGCGAGAAGTAACAATATATTTATTGATATAAAGGTTTGAACAGTAAATGTGACCTTTTAACAAAATTTAATGGCAAGTACACTTGATTGTTTACTGCGTAGAGAATAGGATCAGCAACCTGTCATGAAACCCTTACATTTAAAATACTATATGTGCATAGTTGGTACTTTNATCAACATGCACAGAGTCATCATTATTACATCATTATCTCAGAATCAGAGTGTAGGAGAAGAGGTCAAGTTGATAGTGGATGAAGCACATTGTTGCAGCAAAAAACATGGGTATTTATGCTAGCTTAGTAGTTTCTACCAAAATTTAAATTATTGCATTAATTTTTATGTTGAAAAGGATTTAAAATACATACTTAGATGAACAGTGATGGTAGTTCAGCTCGTTGTTTCAGTATTTTACAATGCAATGACCTGTGATTCACTGTTTCTTAGAAGCTACACATGTAAAATATGTACAGTTTATATTTCTATTTCATTCTACATGTTTACAGTATAGTCTGTTATCCTTCCACAAGGTGAATGTGCATAAAATGCACAGGTAAGAAAGGTCACTGAGAAAGGTAGCGACCTACAATTTGGAAATATCTGTACACATTTACTTCCTCAAAATTGCTATATATTTCCCAAACCGGAGGTAGGTTAACCTGACGCACGATCGTGACAGATGATGAATAATGGAATTAATCTTGTTTGATTTTAAAATCATGGAATAATTTAGAGTGAAAAAATTTCTTGATATCAAGTCTATCAACCTGATACTACCAAGTCCACCACTAAACCATGTCCTGAAGTGCCAAGTCTACAAGTCTGTAGAATACTTTAAGAGAATAGCTGAAACAGCAACCACATATTTCACTGTTCACCTTTAGAAGTGTATTATACTGTCTCTAACCTACATATAAACTAATATATACATTTCTTCATCTTACCTGGGATATCACCTGATACATCCTGATCAGTAATCTGAATGCAAATGTGTCAGAATTGATGACTGGTCATTCTCTGTGTCTCCACATTTACTTAAAAATTTACACTATATTCTAAAGTTATTTTGAATACCATTTACTTCACCTAGCCTCAAATGCCTGAAGTTAGATGTCTGGTTTAATTCATTTTTCTAGCCTTTTTCTATGCTCAGAGGACAATTCGTTTCTTTCAAGGAAGAGATTAAATCCTAAGAGAAGTTTAAGATATGTGGAAAAAAATTTGGCAACAACTATCATGAGAATGTATGAAAATAAAATTTGCTTCGGTTATAAAAAAGATGTTTTATATTGCTGTAAATGTGTTATGAAATGTCTTACAGTTCCATAAAGCCCCTCAGGTTTAATACCTAATCCTGAACAGGATTTCTTTCACAAGACTCAGAGGAAATCATTTACACAACTTTTGTGCCAATAATGCTGCTGGATTCACTTTCCCACATGCATATGCATTTTGAATGTAATTAAAAAAGTAGCACTTTCTGTAACTGCATTACTTTAAAACTGCATTGCAAAAAAAACCATGCTGGGCTTGAGATCAGATCTATTCTTGGATCATTCTAGGGATGATAGAAGACTGCTTGTCTGCAAATCTCTTAACAATGTTTGTTTCCTATACCGTAATAAATATACAGTAGGAAAAAATAGACTGTATTTTGTATGCAGTATATTAAATATAGCTCTACTGGTTAAATTTTATTTGGGATGAAGTAAGTGTCAGAAATTTTTACTACATTTGAATGTGGTAATTTACAACAATGAATAGTGCTAGAATAGTCTCCTAAGAATTAACTTAATGAAAATCACTACTTGAACACATCAAATCACTTACAGACATATTTGCCTGAGCATCCACATTACAAACTGCGAATGATCGCCATCTAGAAAGCTGAAAAACTTATCTACAGGTGGTGTAAATGACAGTAGCTGAGATGTTTCATTTAGAAAACCAGAGTTAATGGTTCTTGGTAATTCCCATCTTCTATTGTGTTTCTAAATGTATTCATCAATCTCCAGAGGTTACTAAATTGAAGATTCTGTGATTTCTGTCATTGTTTTGACAAAACAAATCAAACATTTATTTAAATATTAACCATGAAGACTTTCAATTCTGAAAATGATACCATAGGGAATATAATTAAATTGGCTTTTTAAAGCAGCTCTTAGATAATGATTATATACAAATAGGAAAACATAAAAAGATTAATTTAAATTCCTTTGTTTTATTAATACATGTTCTTAGCCCTTACATTTTAGTAGGGGGAATTAGTGTGTAATATTACTTATTGATTGATTGATTGATTGATTGATTGATTTAATACAAAGCAAATTAAGAAGAACATGTAAAAGAGAGTGTGAAAGAAAAATAATTTAAATTGACATGGAATAGAAATATTATAATTACCTATAATATTCCTTATGGTTTTACAGAAAAAAAAGACTCGGTTTGTATTTTACAAAATAATAAATAAAAAAAAAATTACACAAGGAACAGGAAATACTGTTAAACTGGCCAGAAACCAACATTACCTTCATTGAAATATCTGGGAAATTATTAACTAATGCAGTTCCTGCTGATTAGATCGTTTAACAATGCCATTCTTGTACAAAACAGATATGCAAGAAACCTTGGTAAACCAGAGTTCAGCAGCAATTACATATCATTACAATCAGCCATTATTCTTGCCATTTGTTTTAGAAAAGTTATTATAAAACGTATCAGCTGATATCTGTAGTTCATTACATTTGCATAAGAAGTAGAATTCTACTAGCTCTGAAGGGAATCTGTAGTGGCTACCTCAGATGTCACAGCTGTCTTACTTAAGATTCAGTGTGGATTATTTGAATGATTCCACGAGCCATAGCTCACTGAGATACATAACCTGTTTTCCCTCTTTAAGATCCTGTCCCTTAATACTGATTCCAAGGTCAGCTTTTTAAAGAACTAGGTCCCTTCACAGCTTCATAAACACTCTGTGAATTATCAGCTCCGAGCTTATGAGAGAATGAAAAAAAAAATGCAACCAGGCTAGTCAGTAAGAGGGATATGCCAGACTCATAAATACACATACTGTGATCTTCACAGCAAGACCTAAAAATCCAGGCCTTCTTTAATTACAAAATGAGAAAGTCTGGAGCTGTTCTGCTGTGGGTTTTAAGCACCAGATGTCCTGGAAAGGAAAAAAAGAATTTAGAAGCAAGAATGCTTAGAATAAATTATGAACAGGAAGAAAGAATGCACTGACACATGGCTTATCAAGTCACATGAGGCTCATCGCTCTGAGGTTTCAAAATACAACCTTAACTTTTGACTCCAGGTTAATCATACAGTGAAACAATATTGCAGTGTCTTGTAATTTGTTAGTGTAGGTATTTATTCAAAACATATGGAAAGAAATGAACTATCTATTAATTTTCTTGGGTTTAAAATTAGACACCTTGAGCTGTGTTTTGGCTTAAAAGTGTTGCAGCCTTTTTCTGAAAAAGCAAGTTGAAATAATAATTTAAATAGAAATGTAAATTATTTTTATTTACTGTAGGATACATTTATTTTTCTTTTCTGCTCTGTGGTTTGAACTCAATCCTTTAAAGTAAAAGGAAGACTTTTTATTTTGGGGACTTAGAAAATTTGATGTTATTCCTCGTGTGACCATTTTATTGGCCTGACAAAGAAAACACTCAGGACTTGTCTGGTCTGTCTAAGTCTGAGATGTTAGCTTTAATTGTTATAGTAATTACCTGAGATAAGATGACTTAATGCCTAACTTGGCTTGACTTGGATCTATGATTACCCACTATGGTAACTGTCTGACAAGAAAAACAAAAAGCACTATCCCTTTATAGTGTTTTGGGAAAGCATTATGCTGCTAGAATTAGTGGTGCAACCAGTCAAAGATTTGATGGAAACAAACACAAAAAAAGACCACGTCAGCAGACTCTATAAAATAAAAACAACCTATAAAAATAGTCAGAAGTGGACCCACAACTGACGTAAGCATCCACCATAGAATAATAGAATCATAGAACCATAGAATGCATTGGATTGGAAGGGACCTTTAAAGATTATGTAGTCCATCCTACCTGCAGTAAGCAGGGACTTCTTCGACTAGACTAGGCTGATCAGAGCCTCACCCAGACTGACATGCAATGTCGAGATTCCAAAGGATGAGGCCTCCAACACCTCTCTGGGCAACCAGTGTTTCACCACCCTCATTGTAAAAGACATCTTCCTTCTAGCTAATCTGTATATCCCCTCTTCTAGTTTTAAACTATTACCCTTTGTCCTAGACCTTGCTAAGTTCTTTCCCCATCTTTATTGTAGACTTATTTTAAGTACTTAAAGGCTGCAATAAGGTCACCTTGGAGATACCTTTTGTCCAGACTGAACAATCCCAACTCTTACAGTCTGCCTTTATAGAGATGTTCTAACACTGATCATTTTTGTGAAACTTCTCCAAACCTACCTCAGAAGGTTAAAGTCCTTTTTGTATTGAGAATCCCACAGCTGGACACAGTACTCCAGGGAAGGTCCCATCTGAGTGGGGCAGAAGGGTAGAATCACCTCCCTCGACCTGCTGGCAACAATTTTTTGATGCAGCCCAGAATGAGGTGGGCATTCTGGACTGCGAGGTCATCTTTTATTTCCTGGAAAAGACCTAATGAAGCTGATGATTCTGCTTTACCTCCCTTACTCCTTTTCTTTGAGAAGTGAACCTACAGATGTAATGGCTTAGAGATGCTTCAAGAATGAACCTAATTCCAGAGAAAAGAAGTCAATATTGGGAATTCAGTGTCTTCATTGTGTTAACAATTTGTGAATCATGGAATCATTTAGGTTGGAAAAGACATTAAAGACCATTGTCCTTAAGCTCAATATCTAAATCTCTTTAAACATGTCCAGGGATGATGATTCAACCCACTCACTTGGCAGCCTGTTCCAATGCCTTATGACCCTTTCAATAAAGAGTTTTTTTCCTAGACTCTAACCTAAACATTTTCTCTTGTCCTGTCAATTGTTACTTGTGAGCAATGACCAATACCCACCTCTCTACAACCTCCTTCCAGGTAGTTGTGGAGAGCCATAGGCTTTCCCCACAGCCTTCTTTTCTTCAGACTAAATAGCTCCACCACTCTCAGCCTCTCCTCATATGGCTTGCTCTCCAGACTTTTCAACTTCCTTCTTGTGCTTCTTTGGATCCACTCCAGAACTTCAGTGTCATTCTTGTGTTGAGGTGCCCTAAACTGAACACTGTACTTGAGACGTTTACTCACAAGTGCTGACTACAGGGGGATGATTACTTCCCCACTCCTGATGGCCCCATTACCCAAGCCATTGTCTTTGGCTAGTTGAGCAGGATGTTACTATCATTGTAATTGGACCACATATAACACAGCTATAATATAACACAGCTGCTTGCTGTGTTATAATTAGACTGCTAAGACTTTAATTAGATTAATAATAAATTATGGATTATATATTAGTTATTCTCCCATTTGCAAATAAAATTTTCAGTGTAACTCTTTCAATAAATGTGACATTATTTAAATCTCAAGAGACTCTCAATCAATCACTGCTTTAGATCATGCTTTGATATTAATTTTCATGGCCATTTTATCTGCTTACTTTGAGAAAAGGTGTGTCTTTATTCCATTTGTCTACCATTCGTGAAATTGTTATTAAAAACTAGGTTTTTTTCCTATTACAGTTGTTGCTTTTTCTCCTTTCCTAGGAAACGTACCCTTTGTTTAACAATCAACTCCTGCATGAGCACTGTAGAAGTGCACAAAAAGTACATTTAGACTAATAAATTTAACGTGTCTAAGGCTGTTATTTGGTGTTGAGGCCAGCTGGCATAGAACAGCTTGCATTTGTATTATTAAATTTTTCTACTCTCAGAACAGTATGGTTACGTCCTAATTAAGAATATTCCTTGTTCTAAGTTATCTGCCAGAACATACTTGATAATAACTGGAAAAAAGAGTTAGTTGGGTTACTGGGATGGTGTAGCAAGGGTTTGGTAGTGGGGGACCATATCAAGGGGGTTTCTATGAAAAGATACTAGATGCTTTCCCTATGCTCAATGGCGCCATTGGCAACTGGCTCCAAGAAGGAGCCTATCATAGGAGGTTGCAACCCCTCTGTGAAAACATATTTAAGAAAGGGGAAAAAAAACCTACACAGTAGCAATTGCAGCTGGAGATGGAATTGAAGTGACAGTGTAGAAAACCATTGTATTTTGAATTTGATGGGCTTCTTACCTGAGGGACTGGGGAGTGAGCTCTTTGTTTGGCTTAGAATTTGAAGCTGAATTTTTCTTAACTGAGAAACCTGCATGATTGGTTTGGAGCTTCCTGTTCCTGTTTCTGGTTACCTGCTCTGTCTTTACTTTTTAAACTGCTTTATATTTGAAAAAAATCACTTGTCAGGAACTGGGCACAGCACCCATCTTGCTCTTGGAACACAGTGAATGGAGAGAGAGTGTAAGCTCAGAGACCACCATAAGAAAGGTTTTGCCTGCAACATTTCATTTGCTGAAAAGGAGAGAGGCTTTCTCTTGTTTGTGGCTATAGGAATCATCACACTGAAAATGGAAGACTGTCTCGGAGATACATGGAGCAGAGAACTAGCCCTCAGAAGACCTGTTGGCACTGAGGGACACATGCATGGACTAATAGATGGACATCGCCTTTCCATAAGGAAAACAATTCCTGGATTTTTCTTCCCATTTGAGGGGATGGGGATAGCAACTGATCCCAGTTATCTAAGAGCACGTGACTCTTCGATAATCTTTCTATGACTGTGCTGTAGTTTTTATGTTTTATGAACTAAACATGTCATGCTTTTTCCCCAGATGAAGCTAGTCCTTTTTGTGATGCAAATTTCATAAGAGGTTTTAAATATTCCTTGGTTTTGTTTCAGGTTTTTTTGTTTTGTTTCAGCCCATTGGCACATTAATGAAATTAATTTGTTAACTTTCCTCACACCTGATCAGCTGATCAACTGGTGACAGGAAGAACTCTGCTGACTAACATCAGTAATAACGAAGGAAAAAGTGCTGCAGGTGCCAAAGCAGAAATTCTCTTGTAGGCCATGGTGAAGCAGGCTGCTCCCCTGCAGCCCACAGAGCAGGTATCTGGTTTTACCGTGTTGCCAAAAGTCATGTTTTTAAGTCATGTTTTTTACCGTGATGTAAAAAGTGAATAATTTCTCCATGTCCTTGTCTTGAGCCATGAATATTTTCTTATACTTTCTGTCCCCTGTCCGATTGAGCAGAGAAATGATAGGATAGCTTTAGTGGACAACTGGCATCCAATCCACTTGGTGCAGAAAAAGATGGAAAAAATTAAACTAAGAATGTTTTTGTGATTGAACACTACAGAGAATTGATTTCTAGTGTCTGAGAATTGGAAATACAGATTTAGCTTACGAATGGAATCTATGTATATTCCTAGATATTTCCTTCATTGCATACTTAATGTATTCTCCCATCATAATAAATAAACACCTCTTAATCATCTATGCAATTAGCTATTTAGTGTGGTACAGAAGTATATTTATATTTATTATTCTTAAATAGTGGACAGCTAAGGCACAAATGGTATGGCAAAGAGCCAGTTGTATCCTTAGACAACATTTACTTACCTGTTTGAACTTCATCCAGCAAACAACTCTGATTTATGCATGTTTTTCAGATATGTTAATTAATTTCTCCTGTGTTTTAACTTGAAGAGCCTTAAATAGGAACATTAAGCTTATTTTTGGAATAGATGTAGGTGAATAACAACAGAAAATACCAAATATATGGAATTTGACACTTGTATCAACTTGACATCATCACTTCTGGATATGCAAAGAATTTAACAAATTTTAACACAGTTCCAGTTCAAATGATAGGTCAAGATGTAGGTAAATTTCTTCTAAAATGTGCTTATGTAAGAACAGAGGTAAGAAATACTAAAAATGTACCTCTTAGAGGATGCTGTTTAAAAAACAATAAAAGAACCTGACAGATCATTTGTCAAAATTTTATGTGAAAGGGAAAATATGGAGGGGACTTCATTTCAGAATTTGCTTGGATGTTACATTTCCACATGTAAAATGATATTACTGCATAAATTCCAGTAAAAAGTAGTTGGAATACAAGGCATGGGAGAACTGTAGCAAGCAAAACATTTGGAATCAGCTGCACATATAAGTGCATTAGTACATAACTAGTCCAAATTTCCAACTAAAATGAAATATGCAGTTATTGGATTCTGGATTATAATGACGTATATGCCTATACTTCAGCTCAGTAGCAGAAAACAAACTTGATAGGAACACATGAATCTCACTCATCTCTCAGCTCTTAGGAGATGCCTGCAGAAGCTGTAGCAAACACAAGTTAAGCATTAGCACAGCATGATGCCAGTGCTTTTCCCAGCATGTAGAGGAGTATCAGGCTGCAGTTATTGCCCTGTAACAGACTGATACTGCAGGAGGAGGATTGAGGCTGGTCACCAGTTTGTCCAGTATATTGCACAAACACTTTTGACTGCTCTGCTTCTTCACAGAAGCACTGATGACAATGCAGCATCCTTTGTAGTTCTCTGTACCATAAGACCATGTCAGAAACTAACTACAACTATAACTTGCTCTCTAATTCCCTGTACTCTTTTGCAGCACCAAACAGCAGAAAGGAGCTGTAAATCAGCTCCAGCCAAGACTGCTGATATCCGAGCTCTAGACAGGGTGTGCTCCTCCCTGGAAATGTTCAAAATCTCATTCAGCTCTGCTGTGGGCAAACTGATCTAGTGAGAAGGTCCCTGTCCATGGCAGGGGGGAGGTTGGGAGTAGGTAATCATTAAGTTCTGTTCCAACCTGTGATTCTGTGCAAAACACAGTATAGCTTTTATGGCTGCACGTTGGGTTTTTTAATTGATAAGTTGTTGTTCCATTGGCATAGCAACAATACACCGATTGATTGGTTTGCACTCATACACATATTCATATGAAGCACAACTTTGTGAAGCACTGAAGCCTGTAATTAAATAAGAAATGTTGACAAGCATTAAGCTATTTTCTAAGTAAGATTATACACATTCTTAAAACTGAAAACGTACTCAACTGCATTGATTCCAGTCTGAAAAGAGGACAGTACAATTTGCTGACTCATCAGCAGTACTTATGGAAGTATTCAGAACTTTTTTTTTTCTGTTTTCTTTTAAAATCCTTTATTCAACTTCTAATTAGGTTTGTCCCTGCTCTGCCTGCAGGAGTTTATAACTTGATGTTTCCTTACAGCATATTCAGCCTGTTCCAGGTAAGAAAATTAATAGCTTTAAAGTCTTTAAATCTCAATGCTTTTAGAATTCATTTATCAAGTCCTTTCTGTATTAGGATGGTCTATTCACACTGTTGTCTATCTTTCCTATATTTGTTTACTTAAGCAGAGTAACCTCTCTTCTCTGACAGATGACATTTTAAAGAATGTTTTCTAGCTGCATAGCCTTGTAGTTGGCCATATTGTAAAATTGATCTCAAAATCTCATTATCAAATCTGTTTCTTCTCTCATAAAGCAATCTAAAATGTACAGGAAAGATTTTCCCGGTGAATGTGTTGTTCACAGCTCACAGGGTTGGTTTTTTTTGTCTGTGTTTGTTTATTTTTCTTATTGCTTCTGAGTGAAATCCAGGGAAGTTACTTTAAAGCCTCACCTCTGTAAAAAGTTGTTTAGAATCATTTAACTGAATAAGAATCAGGTTCTTCTATAAATAGCATAATCCTTGAAGCTAATTCTTCGTGGGCAGCTACTAGAGAAAAAACAAGAAAAAAATATGCAGAAAGATAATACCTTAAGAGGGAAGTCTAAAGCACAAGAACAAGCTGTCATCATGTGCCAGAGTAATGAGGCACATGATGACAGCTGTATTAAAATGTTGTTGTCTTTTACCTGCTAGCCTCTTGTTATTTTTTCCTCACCCCATCTGTATGAGTGATATAGTGGCTTTGGTGGGCACCTGGCCCCTAGCCAAAGCCAAAGAACTACAGGTGCATACAGGACAACCAGATGATCAGACCCAGTCAACATGGATTTATGAAAAGCATATTCTACCTCACTAACCTGAACTCCTTCTGTGGCAAGGTGAGCTATTCAATGGATGAGGGAAGGGCTATGACATTGTCTACATAAACTTCAGTACAGCCTGAAGATTCCCACAGCATTCATTCTCAGAAACTTACAACACAAGGCTTAGATATGGATAGTCTGGATGCCCAGGCCCAAAGAGTGGTTGTTAAGAGTTAAATCTGTATCTAAATATAAGTATAGTTCCCCAGGGTTAATAAAATTATTTCTTGGATTTGTTCTCCCCTCTTTGACACTACAATACATTGCAAAAAGGAATTCATGATGGAAAGGGAAGGGAAAGGTTGGGTTCTGATAGTTCAGGCCACAGGAAAGGGCATTCACCTGAAAAATTTCTTTTGGGTTTTTGTGAGTAATAAACCTCTTGTTTATTTTAGAAGATGAATGTAGTCATTTAATCTTAATTTTTCAGACAAACCCCTTGTTTTCTTTGATGGACTGAAGAGAAACAGCTCACTCTTCTTGAATTTCCTCTTTCAAATCATTATAACTGCCTAGAGGTTTGTCATTTTATACTCTGTAACACACTTTTTAGTGCACAACATACTGCGGAGTAGCTTGATTAACAGTAGCCTAGATGACAAAAGAGTAGTCACTGTAATGGAGCAGTTGCCCTGAAGCCCTCAGGGATAACCTCCAAAAGATAAAAAGAGCAGCTGGATGTAGCCTTAAAAGGGTCAGAATGCAGTATGTTACTTGTTATGGAAAGGGAAGAAATTTTGTCTATATGCATTAGCAGCAAAGTTAGAAGAGGAAAAAAAAGTGATTTAGCTGAAAATTATTAAGATACAAAGAGTTTAAACATGAACTCCTGATATGTTTTATAAAGCAAAAGTAGAAAAAGAAAAAAATAATGTATTATCATCTGCTTAGGAGTTAATAAAATTCTAGATCAAGCCATTCATTGATATGCATCTAGATATAAATGAGTATGTTTTCAATAAACTGAGTTGTCAGGACCCAAGTGGTCCCATGGTAGTATAACAGTTAACACACTGTTGTTATGTGAACTTGAAAAATGTATCTTCTTGCTATCATTTTAGTGATTTAGAAAAAAGCAGTAATATAGATTAATATGTTTTTCAAAATAAATAATTATAATGGCATATGGAACGAAAGGAATGTTCTTCACTAACTTAAGTGTTGTAGGGAAGGAAAACTAAGTCAAAAGTACAAAATTTCAAGTCTTGGGACTTGGGTAGAAAAACAGACAAAGATCAAACTGGCAATTCTCTGGAGGAAACTATGGAATATCTCCAAATTTGGAATCTTTGAAAGGCGAGCAATAAGTAGATAGAGCTACTAATCTACTCACTTCACAGATTCATAGAATGATAGGAGTTGGAAGGAACCTCTGGAGATCATTTAGTGCAATGCCCCACCAAAATCAGAATTACCTAGGGCAGGTCACATGGGAGCACATCCAGGCAGGTTTTGAAGATCTCTGAAAAAGGAAACTCCACAACCACTCTGGGCAGCCTGTTTCTTGACCCTCACAGTCAATATGTATTTCCTGATGTTGAGTTGGAATTCCTGTGCTCCAGTTTTTACTTGTTACTTCTTGTTCTAATATGGGGTACCACTGAAAAGAGACTGGACCCTTCTTGACATTCACCATTCAGATAATTATAGACATTAATGAGATTCTCTCTCAGCCTCTTCCTTGCAGGCTAAGTATTCTCATATCATTTGTCAGGGAACCAAGCTTAAAGGCAGCTAATCCATGACTGCAGTGGGTTCTCTTCCCTCTAGAAGTAGTCATTCCTCTGTGTGAAAGAATACAATTTGCTATTGATTGCTACAGGACCCAGAGTTTCCAGCAAAGAGTGCTGGGATGTTACAACTGACTTATGGGAAATTTTTGAAAACTTTGCAAGAAAAGAAGACTCCTATTTAAACATAACAATAAAGAAAATATCCATTTTAAGATAGTAACTTCAAGATAATAAGTAACAGTTCTTTAAAAGGAATCACTGGTCTAAATGCAGCTCATCTTTTTCCCTTCTTCTTTCATCAGCAAACTTAACAGCTGGGGCCTCATACAGGACACACAATTGACAGATAAAGGACTCAGATGCCAAGGACTAGAATAAATTTTTTAACAGCAACATCTGTGTCTGTCACAAAGCCCTTGGCTGATTTCTTGGCTGGCTGCTTGGCTGCTTTTGCTCTGACTGTGCTGGCTATGCTAATGGCCACGTAATGGCCCCTGGTGCCCTCTTGGGGAATTAAACTGCTGATAAACTTGCTGGCTTGCCTTGTCCCTGGATTCTTTTTATAGCTTTGAGTGACCTGCAGCTGGAGGGGTTTGTTCCTTCTTTGAGAGGAAGGCCTCTGAACAAATGCTCACAAGTTGAGTGTATGCAAGTCCAATTGATGTGACCAAGGGAATATATTTGCATTCTGCAGTAAAGTGACTTTGTTTTTTAGATATAACATCTCCTCAAACCACTGGAAACACTAAAGATGTCACAAAGCAAAAAATGCTGGAGACCATAGACTGTAGAGTTATAATTCAACTTGGTACGCTACAGATTTCAAAACAGAGGGGTCATTACAGAGCATATGCCTAAATTTGTTCCAGGGAGAAGTTTTCTAAATGGGTTGTTGTCTCATCAGAAGGCAGGATAGGTAATGCTTTCTTGGAAAAAGTAGAAGTTTATGGTTGCTATTTTTTTTAGTAGAACTCCTTATATAGATCCAAAGCCCCAAAGGCTGTTTGCATGTATTTAATCCTAAATATCCTGTGAACACTCTTTCATTCTCTGACTGTAGTTACTCAGACTCTCTGGCTTTGCCGTGGGCTCATCATGACTATTGAACTGAATTTTAGCCAAAACAGTAATATACAGTTTCTGTAGACTTACTTTTCAAATGCATTCTTGAAGTTGAGTAGTAAAGACAGGGTGATGCTCTTTGCCTGGGAGAAATCCTCTCCCTTTATTCACAGAAATACAGTAACCCCTCAGGGCCAGATTGTTCAACTCCTTTGGGTTTCTTTATGCTTTTTGGTGATATAAAATGCCTGCAAATGTAGGAAACATTGCCAATAGGGAACAGGAGGGCATATAGAGCAGGTCAATGGAATGGCTGAGAAAAGGGTGTGTGACTGAGAGCCTCAAGCTATTGGAAACAGAATGAAACAACAGTATTTGCACAGCTCTAATTTTCTCCAAGATTGGGCAAGCAGGGTTTTGGCTTGCCTGAGTGCAGTTTCTTCCACAGAGGAGAAATAATAATAATAATAAAAGGATTAAACTATAACAATAGAAGTTCAAAGGAAGTTATCTTTGTCACTCTGATTGTCCTTATCAGTCACAGAAGGGAGTGACTAAGATTTGTGGCTTCACTTGGACTGACTTAAGGAGATTTACACCACAGGTCTGCACAGGACTCAAGTTTACTAAAGTTTCAGATGCTGAACTCAAAGAGTAAGGAAATCACCAAAGCTACCCAATATCAAAGTCAGAGAGTAAAGAAATCACTAAAATTAATAGATGCTTAACTCAGAGTAGAGGAGAGGAATAGGGGAAAAGATAGAAGACAGACCAGAGGTTAGATCACCAGTCTAGGCTGCAGCAGTGTCTGGCAGGCTCTGGCTCCCCACCCCCAGCTCATTCCTCAGCTCTGCAGATCTCTGGAGAAATCCTTGGTTTCTCTGACCATCTTCTTTGTCAGGATCTCAGCATAGTCAGCTTCATGAACTGGGGGCATTTGTGTAGTGGTGATGATAGGTGATTGACCCCTTTTTTCTTCTTCAAGTTCGCATATTTTTCAGTTTCTCATGCAGTGTTTTTCTTCATCTCCAACACCATGGGGGACTTTGTAGACAAATCCCTGCCAAGTAAGTCATTGAGAAAATGAAAACTCATTGTTTTCTCACTGCTTAAGCATAGTTTTGCAGCACCAGGTGCAGGATTCCTCCTGCCCTCCCAATCTCAATGGTTTGAGCAATCTCACTTATTGTTAATCACACAGTATCACAGTAATGATGAGGCTGGAAAAGGCCTTAAAGATCATCCAGTCCAACCTAAATCCAAATACACCAAGTAAACCTAACATCTAACATCTAGATCATGTCACTCAGCAATCCATCCAAATCAAAATTTAAAATTCCTTCCTCTCTTCTCTGCCCCAATGAGGCCACATCCAGGCTACTGTGTCTAGTTCACAAGAGACAAAGAACTACTGGAGAGAGTCCAGTGAGTGACAACAAAGATCATTAGAGTACTGACACTTAAGGCTGAAAAACCTGGACTCTAACTTGGAGAAGACTGAGAGGTGATCTCATCAACAGATAAATATCTAAAGGTTGACTGTTAGGAATTTGGGGCCAGGGGCCAGACTCTTCACATTGGTGTCCAGTAACAAGGCAAGATACATGGGACATAAACTGGAATAAAAGAGATTCCATCTAAGCATAAAGAGAAACTTTTTTACTATGAGGGTAACAGAACAGTAGAACAGGCTGCCCAGAAATGTTGTGGAGTCTCCTTCTTTGAAGACTTTCAAAACCTGCCTGGGTAAATTAGAATTAACTTTTTTAGATTTTGCATTTCTGTATTCAGATTAGATATATTAGTAATTCTTCTTCAGCCTTCTTAATTTGCATAATTCTGTTGTTTAACAGAATTATTTACACTAGAGCCATTTAGAAAACAGCTGATGCAACAGTTTTCTCAGGAATAGTATGAGCTTTTGAATATCAATATTGAATTTCTCAGGAATAGTATGAGCTGAATATAGAACATCTCTGATATATTGATGACAAATATGTAAAAGCCAAATAACAAGGTAAAAGAAATCCAACAAATATTGATATGAATGAAAAGGTGCTTCTTTTTAAAAAAAAAGGAGAGAATAATATTTTAGAAACTGTACACATTTTAATAACAACTTTAATTCTTCTGCTATCTTTTACTAATATTTTTAATTATCATTTTGAGGAGATAATAAACAAAACCAGAGATTCATAGAATCATGTGTGTTGGAAGAGGCCGTTAGGATAAGCCATTAATCCAGCACTGACACGTCATCTCTAAACCACGTACCATTGATTATATTCAAGCAGACTGGTGTGTTACCATACCAATAGCGCTACCTGCAACAGAGGATGATGCTTCATATAGCATTTTCTACGTTTGTGGAAGCGCGAAAGGTCATCACTGCTGTGAATGCTTGAGCATAAATGTGTATGTATTACAAAGGTCATTGCAATAGAAAAATTAAATTAATTCAGTGTAATATTAGCAACCTGATATACTGAAATTAAGATGGCCTGGTTTCTTTTAAGAGCATCCTCCTATACAGTATTTTTCTTTAAATTACGATCCAAAGATAAGAATTAGGAATGCTTCTTAATAATTAAAAGGCTGAGTCCTTCATATTCATTATAGCATAGCTTATGTAATGTAGAAACATACTTCTCTTTCCTCCCATGGGCTCCTTTATTTGGTACCCAAGATATACGGAGTTTGGTTATCAAGCAGTTTTTGCAATATATTTTCTATCTATTCAAACTTTTTCTTCTCTGCACACTAATCAAATGTTGTTCCAAAGACAGAATTATTTATCTTCTTGTGAGCTTTTCCTCTGGGGAATGTATCATAAACTTTAATTAATTTATTTTTGTGGCATGACTGGGAGATGGAGTTGTATTATTTTACAGGTAATGAACAGAGATATAGAGAAAGTAGAACTATTCCATTTATTTTATATCATTGTGTGAAATACTTTTCAACTGTTTAGTTTTGAGCTTTAGGCAAATTCCTTCTGCAAATCATGTACCTGAGCTCTCAAATGAGAGAATGAGAAACTAAGATGGATTTATGGTCCACATGTGACTGTAAGTGAAGAAAGCCAACCACATACTAGGCTGTATTAGCAAGAGTAGCCAACAGATCAAAGGAGGTCCAGGGAGAGTCCTACCCTACATGTAGCACTTTTGAAACCACACCTAAAGTTCTGGATCCATGTTTTGGACAAGGCAGATTTTGATAATCTAGAATGTGTCCAGTAGAGACCACTGGAACATTCAGGACTTTGGAGAACAAGATGCACAAGTAAAATCTTGGCATTATCTTAGAAAATAAATCTAAGAGGAGATCTTACTGCAGTTTTCAAATATCCATGGAAAATATACAGAGGAGATGGAGCCAGATCAGTTCTTCCTAGAACATATTCAGAGAGGGACAATCCAAAATTGAGGTATCATGATATAGTTGTCTCTTCTGTACTGATATTCCATGATAAAATCAGCTGTTTTAACAAAGAAACTTCTATAACCCCATGAAGAACTGTGCAAAAGGACTGTGGACTGCAGATAGAGGTAAACTTTATGTCTAGGCTAAGGTCTTTCTTCATAGTGAGAAAGGCAGAGTTCCCTCAGTATCACTAAATATTGATTTTAATGACAAAGACTGTTGCTGCGGATACTTACAGGCAGTAAGTATACTCTTGAGTAATACAGTTATATTAATATATTAATAAATACTTTATATCAATATAGAGAGATTACAGAGATAGATAGCATTTTGGTATATTTTGGTATCTGTGGTGTATTTTGGTATATTTGGTGTATTTCCTGGCAACATAAGAAAAACTAACTGAAAAGCAGGTGATCAATACAAAAGACAGATAATTGGATTAAAGAGTTCTGATAAAATACTTCTGTACTGAATTTTACCAATTCTTTGGAAACTGATATTTTACCTTCCTTTTAGCATCCAGAAGTTTCTCTGAAGCTTGTACAGCTAAGAATGTAGTTGCAGCCAATTGCACTTCTAATCAAACTTTCAGCAGAAAAAGTTGCTGCTTCCAGCCTTCAATCTGTGCCAGTTACTCATCACTACCCCATATCAGATCTGCCTGTTTAGCTCCCTGTTCAAATGTTTTGTGATCTTTTTCAGGAAAAACAAACCATAGTTAATTTAAGCAGTTTGAGTACCAAGTATCTGCAAACAGAACTGAAATAGTTTAGGGACTGACCACACAGATAGCAAATCAGAAGGGCAATGAGCATTCCCAGAGACTGGATATAAGCAGCTGGGTGAGGAAAGGAGATTAACAGCCTCCTTCCATTTACACAACTGCAGATGGACCATATTTACCTTTTTTTGACATTCTGCCTCCTTGCTTTATCTAGAACTTTCAATGGGTCTTGGCTATATCTTGAGCTTGTGAAAGATATTCAGTAAAGCTCATGAACATATACCAAAAACCTAGCCCAGAGGGAGGTTTAGGGACTAATCTGAAGCCTCAGTAGAACACAAATTTCTGTAAAAAAGCAGGCCTTTCTTCATAGAATTAAGATAAATCAATGTTCATTGTTAATGTGTCATTAGCTTGGCTTCATAAGTTATTTACGGTTGCTTCCTCAAACCTATTTGTTATTAATATTACAATATTACACAGGGTCCAATTCACCACACTTTATTGAAAAGGAGAAAACAACTCATGCAGTGCACAGAAAAACACCTGTCTTTTAACTTTTACATATCCATCCTCTTGACCTTTTTCATTTTTAAAGAACTGTCTCAGATAATATAAGCACATAAAATTTGATGTAAAATTAGTTCAAATAGATTGATTTGTCTTAAGCCCTTTCTGGTTTTATTCTATAGGTGGATGTTCAATACAGCTATTATGTTTTTTGAAGTAAACAGTTTTTATAGGGTGTATGAATCATTTGGATGTCATCACCGATTTCTGATGCCAAGGCCTGAAAAATATTATTCCAAAGGCAGCATCTGGCTGCCTGGCTCATCTAGTCTGTAGTTTCTCAGTGCCTTTAGGTCTGCTGTATGATTGGTCACATTTGAATGCTAATTTTAGTTCCTAACTTCTCAGAATAAAATGGACTTTTGACATTTTGTTCAATATATTTGTATGCATGCATATAGTTAACAACTTGTACTACTTTTGCAAACTATTATCAGTTCTTTACATTAATATATATATTGTTCACCTGCATTCATGCTTTGTGAATATCTATGCACATGAAAAAATACATTCCTAAATAATTGTAGGAGGAACATTCTTGTTTCACCTCCTCAAATGATTATCACTTAAGTTACGCCCATGTAAACAGGGACTAGCTTATTTCTTCATCCTTACCAAAATTAATATTTTTCAATTAATCTCTGTAGGTTCCCACATTCTTTAACATCTATAGAAAAATACTTCAGTTTGCAATAAAGCCCAAATTTTGTTCATATTCAGATGGTTCATTTCTCATGTTTCACCTATTTCATGTGTCCTGGAACAGAATCGCAGGCCAGCCATGGAATGCAGAATCAAGGGCAGCCATGGAACTGTTAGCAGTTTCAAGTCACCAAGGACTACTGACCTGAGTTGGCTAACAGAAGTATCATATCCCATGCCATAAATGCTGTTTTTATTATAAAAGAGAGAGTTTGCTAAGGATAAGGGCTGTTCTTTCTTGTCATCCCTGGAGGAATTTGCTTACCATTTTGTTCCCAAGGACTGCTTTCTCATTTACAGCACTATGGAACATTTCATGGCTTAGTATAAATTTGTATACTTCACATTGGCATCAGTGTTTGTTTGGCTGTTTCATAAAATTTGTTTTCATAGTCAAAGATCTCCTTTCTTTTTCCCAAATCCTCTTCCCAGCTGGCATGGAGTCATTGATTGAGAAATTGCTACAGTTAGTCCTGGATATGGACTCAATGTAAATGCTTCCCCACCCTCCTTGCTTCTTAAGGTCCATTCCTCGGACCTATTTGAAAAAAGCAACTGCACAAATTACTTTTTACTTTTACCATTGTATCATCATAGTCAAACTTATTGCATTGTCTTTTTAACACATCTGTACTCATTGCCAATATACTACATCTTTCCTGCTTGCATTTGATATCTTATCACTAAACAATCACTTATTTCCTGTTATTTCAATTCTATTTTAAACCAAAGCTGGTACAGAGGATATATAGCACACAACAATAATAAATTCTATGTAGAAATTGAATATTTGAAGAAGATATTCAGTATATACTAGCAAATACTTAATAATTTCCTTTTTATGTGGAGTTTAGAGCACCACGTATGGTGACTAAGACATCTGTGACAACCAAGGCTGATGGTAGAAATTTTACTCATTGGTTTACAGAAAAATGAGAGTAGTTTTATGTGAACTTAAAAAGAAATTGATCATGTAATTGTTTCAGTTTATTTTCTTTTTCTTAAGGATTTCTTAAGATTTGTAACTTCAATAATCTTTGTCTTTAATGCTGACACTGTATACTGTTTTATCATTTAAAGGAATCAAGGAGGAGTGGGATTTCCTAATAATAGTGTATGTCACATTCAGTATCTGAGTTTTGAAATTCCAATGGGGCACTTTAAACTCGCTTAAAAATACAGTCCTTGACATAGAATTCAAGTCTTCCTAATTCTGTCACTTTCCAGGGAATATGGACTTGAATGGGTTTTAATGGTATTACGGTAATGTATTTCAGAACTTTGACTTTAAGGGATTTAACTTTGTCACCTTGTAATTGGCAGAACTGGGACAGTTATCTAAAGCCCAAGCAGACACTATTCTTTTTATCAACAAGGGCCCTGTCACTGATCTAATGTTTTATAGATTATATATGACAGTTTTACATCTGCTAAATGTATTTTTCACACCAGACTTTTTAGCTTTGTGTTAGAACTAATGGGAAATTATAGTGAACTACAATGATGTCCTTTATGATGCCATGTCCAAATACATATATTAATTAGCATATATGAGTTGGTAAGATTTTTTTTGGTTCAACAGCTCAGCAAAATAAGAAAGAACAGTGTAGTCAGACACACTTAGATTACTGAGAGCAGCTTGATACAGAGCATTATATTTTTCATACTTCTTTATTTTACCCTTTTCCTAATAAATTAAGGTAGTTCAGTAATTTTAATGTATTTATTAATTTTATCTGCAGCAGAAATCAGTTTTATAATACATGGGCTAGACCTCTGAATGCATTCAGGTTGAAGATAGTTTAAATCGCCTTGATCAAGAGTAGTTTAAATGACATGTTTGCTGCTATGGATTTTAGAAATGATGTCAAATCAGCCCCACTAAATGATGAACAACTTTCAGCCAGTCTGCAGGGAACCCTCTGAACAGTAAAATACAATCATGATGAGACTTAATTTATTTGTCATAAATTCCAGTCAACTCCAACTAGGGCAGATGCATTTTGTCTGTGAAGTGACATTTCCTGAAAAAAATACCCAATACAATTTCTGATTCCTTCAGATAACTTTTGATTCACTGTTATTCCCTCATTTCTGGGTCAAAGATATGATTACAATTATTGATATAGATTGTTTAAAGTACTACAACTGACTAAGATTTTATGTCTCCCTTTTTAACTTGCAAGGAAGTCAAGACCTAAAGAAGTTAATGGCAGTACTCATAGCCAGAGGGAAAGGGGGTCAAAAATACTGGGTGTTATCAGTGGAAACTTAGTTACATCCCCTAAAATGTACACACTGTTGAATAAGTCATAATGAAATCTTATTCTTTTGAACTGCATATAGTTCCACAGACTGTGGTTCAACATAGAAATGTCTTTGTAGAAAATATTCAACTCTGTCAGCAATACACAAATACACATGACTTGAAGGTGGTAACTGATGAAATGTTGGCTTCTGATTACTTTTCTTGTCATTGGGTGCTTTAGTTTGACCAGTCTCCCTTTCGGTAACAAAATTAAAAATCCTGACTTGTACCTTTTCTTTTTCCTTTTTATTTTGTGCTTGAAGAAAACATATTTTATTAAATAAAAGACAATAACTCTTAAAGCAGATAACCTTAGGTGATGTTATATATCTTTGATCTCACCAGCATCTGATTCTTCACCCATATCTTAGGTTATTGTTCCATTTGCTCAGTTATTGACTGATTTTAATCAGAACCCACTGTTTTAATCTAACCTGACAGTCAGCTGCAGTCTTTAGTGAAACCATTCAGTTCTTGCCTGGGGTATTCAGCTTTTCCACCTTCTATCTTCTTGTCAGGATAAGGCATCCTTCTGCAGACAACATATTTCAGTTCAGCGCAATGACCTCTGCAGAATGGAAAGTTGTATTGTAATACATTTTGACTGCACAAATCTCACAATGAATTAAAGATTGAAAAACTTTTTGCAGCTTATATCTTCCTTATTAATCAATAACCAGTAAAAGAAGCTTGAATTAGGACTAAACAGAATGATAAAGAAAGCATTTTCTCTACAGTATGGAAACAAAACACTAAACTGTGTTTGTCATATAAAAGCAAGGACACAACATCAGGGAAAAGATAACAATCTCAAATACAGATAGTTTAATCCTTTTTTGACTAATTTCCTCAGTGTCCAATATTTTTCTGTTTTCATTTGTATTTTGTCATGGGTTCAGGCTGGGCTGGCCACAAAATAAATGACAGATGCACTCTATTTGTCCCTCTCCCTTCCCAAAAGGGGAAAAGAGAGGGAATAATGGAGAACGACTTATGGATTAGAAAGAGAACTATAACAGCTTTAATAAAAACAATGATAATATGAAATATATAAAAAAACAATATGAAACCCAGCCCCCTCTGATGGCAGCTACATCACTGTCATCACTGATGCAGATGCTTGGAAATTCCCAGACTGGACTCAGCAGTAATGAGTCCCGAATGGGACTTCCTGTGCAGAAGCTAGATTCTGAAACACAGGGATTGAGATTGAAGAGAATGGGCAGAGTCCTTCTCAAACGGCAGCAACTAAAGAGAGTTCAGATGTAGAGAGGCACCCAACATGGGGCCTGAACCCATAACACTGAGATTGTTTCATGCTCTATGAGTATACTTCTGTAACATCTAGTTAACATTTAGTTAACATTTTGCTTAGTTGGATTTGGGAAATCCGAAAGCCACAGTAGAAAGTGGTTTCTTTGCGGTAGTACAGTAATACAGGAATGGGGCTGTATAACATTTATTTTCTGAAATCTTAAGCATCATAATGAAAACAAATCCAGATTCTATGGCAGCGCAACTCAACAGCAGATTTCATACTGGTCACACCAGAGTTTGATTTATACCTATAAAAACGAAGCAACCACCAAAATGTCTTTCTACTTTTTGTCCTGCCACATCAGTATGTGAAAAAATAGTTTGATCAGAGAGTAAATTTCTCTGTATTAATAGAGAATGATCCTCTCCAAAAGGCCATATGTTTTCCATATGAAACTGCACATTTTCATCAATAAACCTGTAGTGCATGAGGAAAGAAATAACATAAAGATGCCTAGGCTATGTATTACTGGGAGGTATTTAAAGTAAAGCTGACAGAACAATTTTTTTTATATATAGAAAGAAAAAGGCGAGGTTTACTGTACCACATCTTACAAGTACTGCATAAATCATTATTTACTTTTTTGGGGGATAATTGTTCCTAGATTTTTGTAAACTTGTGGCAGATGTGTTCATGAAAAATTATGCTTGTCACAGAAAATTTGGAATGAGTCCTAGGCTGCCCAATTATGCAAGAATTATAGCTTATGGAACGGACACCTACTGTTTTAAAGGGGAAAGTGGGAATTATAAATTTTCCACAAAGGAAGTTCTGTCTGGAAGATTTAATGGAGCTGGGACTTGAACAAAAGCTGTTCAGTTAGGTGTTTTGTTTTGTTTTGTTCTTTTCTGACACCCATTTTGTCAACAACAATTAATATTAAATGCTGCAGTGGTTTGAATCCAAGCATAGGCATTTTATTCACACTTACTGCTTAATGTATGCTGTGCAAAGAAGAAACTGAAAAGAAACAGGCACGTTGCCAACAGTTTCAAGTTTTTTGTCCTTTTAAAATAGTTTCTTGATACTCTGGGTGCATGCTGTTACTATAGTTATTTGTATATTCCTTTAATTAAATAGTTAATGTAAAGCGTAAAATACAAATAACTATTGTATTTGGTTTAGCTGGGATGGAGTTGATCCTCTCTTTGACACCTTTCAGTGCTGTGTTTGTGGTGGTACCTGGAGGAGTGTTGATAACACATGAGTGCTTTGGCTGCTGTTTAGTGCTCACACAGCACCAGGCCTGTGGGTTATCTTTCCTAACATGCTCCCAAACTGAGGGCTGAGATACGGTCCAGGCCAACTAACTCAAACTGACCAAAGGGATATTCCATACCATATGATGACAGCACAGATATAAAAGCAAGGGGAAAGAATGAACAGGAGGAGGCATTATTTGGTGGTGGTTTATCCTCCAGAGCAACAATTATTCATGTTGGGCCCTGCTTCCTAGAACAGCAGCTAACATCATCCGCTGATGGGAAGTAGAGAAGAATAATCTTTATTCTTTGCCTTTGCTTTTGCACATGTGTTTTGACTCTGATTTATTAAACTGTTGTCTTTACTCAGTAGCCTCTTATATGTCTATCCTTTGTCCATCTAAGAATTGAGAGTGATACATCAACTTTGTTGGGGACCTTGTCCCCAGCCATAGTCAAACCACAACAACAATATAGTGTATTCATTATGGAGTTGGCTTTTTTATCTGTAAAATCAAAGACCAAAACTACTGGTTATGTGTGTTTCATTTGACCTCATATATTGTATCGACGGGCCTAAACCATCACCCAGAAATTTCTGTTGCAGACTTATATCTGGAGCTGTGTTTAAGATAAAAGCCACATTTTATAAGAATTCATGAGATTTCAGTTTTCTGATGTTCTGTCTTGGAGAAAAAAAGGTGAATACTACTTTTTCACAACAAAAAATTCACTTGGAAGGCAAGCAGAAAGGCAGAAATAAAGAAAGGTGGGCAAGTAAGCATTGATGTACTACTGCAGCTCTTACTCTCCAAGAGGCATCTGCTTCCAGCACAATAAACAAGTCCACTTTTGGTATAATAGCCTGTAGAGAGAGAATCACTCAGGAAGTGAAATGTGTGTTCTGTCACAGAGGCACTCAGGAACTGAGCTATGTGTACTCTGCAATGGTAGAATCACACAGGGTATTACACTAAGCCCCTTCAAATAGTCTACTGGCCAAGATACATTTAAGACAGGGAAATTACTGCTAATGGCAGTATTAACTTTTAAAAAGGGAAAGTCAAACTTGCATAAAGAAGTGCTTTTTTATTTGAATCACCAAAAAAGCATGTACAGTGTCTTTGGTTGTCAATCATTAAGGAAAGCACCAAGGAAAATATATATCCAAAGGCCAAAATTATTAGAGAGAAATAGGTCCCCAAAATGGAGCATCTCCCCAAATGCATGTGGTACAGAAATTAATAGACAAGTTGATGTCACGCTATAAAATTATGACAAGTCATATTGTTTTATATTTTGATATATGCAAATTTAGTAGCATTTTCCCCATCTGTTATAATGTTTGAACTGTAGTCATCTATTAATATAGGTGTTTTTGTCATTAACTTCATAATAAACAGACCTATCCAATGTGATTAATTACATGCATGAATGCATATTCTATTTGAATAATTATTGCAAAAAATGACTTTAGATATAAAATCTCAAAAAATAAAAAAGAACTAAGGCACAGATATAAATTTTATTTGTTGATTTGATTTAGAATTAAACTGCAGATTCAACCAAATAAACTACAGATCATCCTTCTCAGGAACAGTACGTCTGCAAGTTACGGTTGGCAGTTTGCTACTGCAATGTGTACTTTAAGGCTTGTGTCAGTTGTAAATTCATTAGTATTACATTTTAAATATGTAAAAGGTAATCCCCCCTGCTCTAGCACAGGGTTTGGAGTAGATGAGCTTCAGATGTCCCTTCCAACCCCTGCCATTCTGTGGTTCTGTGATTTTATTTAGTGGCTTGTACTTTTCAAAAAATTTTTGCTGTGTTACTTCTTACTCTGTCAATTGTACAAACTGGTCTTTGGAGACAGACATTCATTTCTTTCACATGTTCTTTTCACAATGAACATATATTTTTTGTGCATTGATAATTCTGTAAACTCAATGTTCTGTATTTTGTCAATAAATGTGTTTCAATTACGCAGGTATTATAAAGACTGTGAAGGTAGTTCATCCAAAAATAGCAATTTTTAAAGTTCTTAATGACAGCCACTGCTTACCTAATGAATGCTGTTTCACTTAGCTTAGTTTTTGTTATCATTTCAGTTACTTATAAATTAACATTTTATGAACGAATATAGTGTTAATTCTACTTGACTTTACTGTATTTCTTTAGATGCTCACAAATATTTCTAAATAAGTAATGAAATTACTTTAAAAAAATGTAATTTACATTGCAGACTATCTAAAAGGAAAAGGGAATTCATCTGCCTGAAAAGTGAGATAAAGAACTGGCATTTCATCAGCAGTTTTTATGAATATTTAAGATGTAGAAGGAAATACATTTGGAGAGCCAGAGAGAAGTAATGTTAGTGAAGAAGGCAAAGGGGAAAGAAAGAAGAAAAGCAAGTCATGGAAGGAGTTATGAACATAGAGCTCATGGGTTTAAGCAGGGTAGATCTTGCTTGACTAACCTAATCTCCTTTTATGATCAAGTAGCACAACTGTTTGATGAGAGGAAGTCTGTGGATGTAGTCTACCTGGATTTCAGTAAAGCATTCAACAAGGTTTCCCATGATATACTCCTGGCTAAGACGTCAGCAAGGGGCTTTGACAGGAATATTCTATGCTGGGTCAGGAACTGGTTGGATGGATGAGCCCAGAAAGTGGTAGTAAATGGTGTCGCATCT
Source organism: Upupa epops (assembly GCA_013397515.1). Lineage (NCBI taxonomy): Eukaryota > Metazoa > Chordata > Aves > Bucerotiformes > Upupidae > Upupa > Upupa epops. The sequence goes on along the minus strand of VZRI01004362.1, from coordinate 28,855 downwards.
AGTTGGTGACCC